>VSMD01130611.1:0-233711 GCA_008750895.1 Mirza zaza
AAAAAAAAAAACAATAAAAATGTAGACTGTTTAAATTTTGCATTAGAAAATATAACACTAGTGTTGAAAATATGCATTGACAAAGGTGATTTATTGAATAAAAGTTTACATGTAAATTCTGTGTTGTTACTCTAAAGAAGCAGTTATTTGTATAAAAAATCATTTTGGGAATCTCATTATAGGAAAATATATATACTGGCAGTACTGCATCTAAGAAGCGTAACTCTTGCCAGGAATGCACATTAATCAGGATTCCCATAAGTTTTAAAACACTTGAAAAAATATTTCTGAGACTGGCTGTCTCAAAAATTCTTGAGAAGAAATAGCCAAGCAGCGAAGAATCCTTCACAAGAGTGGACCAGGGCTGTCCAAGAGCCCGGAAACAGATGGCAGGTCTCTGCCAGGGACTTTGCAGAGGTTACAGTCCACTAGAGGATTTTATTAGTTGGGATCTGTTGTGTGTTGACTGGTATATTAGTTAGAACGGCTCTGTTGAAACAAATAGAAACCAATTAAAGTTCATGTATGCCCACTTGCGGATTTGTCAGGCCACGCCATGTCTCTGAGAAGCCAAGGCAAGAATGCAGTTCAGGGAAACCTGGGAGATGGATGGACTCGGATATTCTTTCTCTGTCTTTCAGTTCTGCTTTTCTTTCAGTGGCTCCTTCTCTCTCTCTTTCTCAGTCTGCATAGCCATTCTGAGCCCTGAAGTGTACCTACTATCACCCAGGTTACAGGACATGACTCTCTTGGGCACGATTGCATATCACTGAATGTGGAGTACAGTTTTCTCGGGTTTTATTTGGCTCTCCCTCTTGGCTGAGGCTTACTGCTAGGAAGGGAGTGAGTTAACGTGCAGAGTAGTGAGAGAGGAAGTTGACAGGCACCCTGTCAACAGGGTGGGCTAACACACAGTGGCACTAACACTGGCCGGTTGGTTGGAAGCATGTTCTGCAGCACAGTGCACCAGACTGACCATTCCTTGTAGAAGAGGCAGCAGTGCCGGCAGTGAGATGGCAGAAGGTGCACCTTGAGGGAGGCAGGCACCTTTCTCCCAACTTCCTTTCTTCTTTTCCATTTTCCCCAAGGAACAGTATCCAAACACATATTCCTGGAAAGGATCCCCCTGGAACTCTAAACTTGTCTATTCATTTTCAAAACTTTAATCCAGGAGTGTGTAATCTAGGCGTATGTATGCACAATGATCAGAATTAGACAGACCCTAGTACAAGTGGTCGACTCACCTCTTACTGGCTATGTCAGCTTCAGTTTCTGATCTGTGCCAGGACTGCATGATACAGTCTGTTTAAAGCCCCCACCTGGGGCCTGGCGCATGATGAATGCTCCCACCGCTCGCTCTAATGAGCGAGAGACTACCCATTTAAGGGAACTGGGGCTTTTATTTCTCTGCGTATTGTTGTGCCCTATTAATTATGGTTTGGAAAATTGCTCACATTTATGTTACCCCTAATTATATTAACAACTGAACCAAGATAATTATGCCAATAACTGAGTGACCCATTTTGGATGACCTGTTACATGAATTAGTAAATTGTGTGAATAAGCGTTAAGAGAATCAGGACATCTACAACTACTTCGCACATCTAGCCTAACAACTGGGATCTATAAACAGCTACAGAAGCACTTATGACCTCAAAGCTGAATAGACCCTACTATTATTGGTGCCCTTCCCCCCCCCAGGAATAATGTCTTTATAAGCTCAGTTGTTACATTTTTAATAACTTGCAGGGTGAGCCACAGGTGCTTTGCAACCATAATGCGGACAGGGGCAGAGGACAGAAGCTGGAGAGTGTTTTACTTCGATGTGCCAATAGCATGTTTGATTTTTTTTTTTTAAAGATCTGATTAAAATAGGAGTCTTCTCCAAACACAGAGGGATATAACTGTGCCTGCTAGAATGGAAAGCAACATTAGGTACACTGAGAAAACTCAAAAGGTATCTGTATCAGGAGCTAGTGCTGTCCTTCTCAAAGTGGAGAAAATCCATTGCCCTAGAAACTGCAGTTCCTGGTTAGGAATAAAGTGATTTCAAGGTTTGCAAGAAAGAGCAGTTTAGACTAACCCAGAGCTATGAGGCTCCTAGGACAGGGAATTTATTATATTAATATCAATGATGGGCACTTGACCTCCCAGGAGAAAGGCTAAAGTCTTAAGAGGATCTGAATTAGAACTGCCTTCTGCAGCTTGCAGGCTGGAAGGTTACTGGAGATGGGGCTTCTGTTTGGACAATTATCTCCCAGATTTCAAAATAGATCAGGAAAGGGTTTCAACTATCAGTGTAGTAAGTGCTTTCACAGATGTCTACGCTTCTAAATCCTTTCTCTTAACGCACAGGCATAAAATAGTGTCATTTTGAAGTTCCTATTGATAGCTCAGGAACTTCCCACATTAATCTCTTAAAATATAGGCTGGACAATGTACTTGTGTGCACCTCACTAGTTGCTCAGGGAATAAAGAACAGAAAGACCACTGACCTATAATCAGAGCCTCTTTGAAAGTTCTTTTTTGTTGTTGTTATTGACTGTTTCAATTTTATTTCTTCAGTGAATATATACATATATATACACACAAACCCTTACATACCTAACATGCAAATTTACTATTCATAACTTTGTACGCTGCCCTCATGTTTTAGTGATTAATATAAAAACACCATAGTAATCATCCTATATTTTAGACAAGACACACACTCTCCTTTGACAAATGGTAAAAACATTTAGCTTATCATAAGATGTAGACAATTTATAAATTGTACAATGTCTAAACTCCATAATGTTCAATGTACTTAAAATTTTACAATTAGATCTGAACAATGTTTATATTTTTCTAAATACATATCACTATTTACAAGAGTAAGATTAGGAACACTATTTTTCAAAATACCAATTTTACTTTGCTAACATTTATAGTAATGGGATAGAAAATTTCTGGGTCCAGTGTTATACTGGAGCTGTTTTAATGAATCCTCAGAATAGTTTTGCAGATTAGCCCTTGTTCTTCAATTATTTTTCACATTTGTCTGTGTCTACTTTCTTCTTGATTATCCCTCGCTGTGTACTGATTTCTAAAAGCAAAAAAAAAAAAAAAAAAAAAAAAACACCAAGGCACTCCTGATTAAATCCTGTTTCATTTCTTTAAAATTTTTCACAAATCTGCTTAGTATTGACAAACTCAAAGGCAGACACAAATATAATAGTGCTTTTTTGTTGTTTTTCCAAACTAAATCCAACCTTTGCTTGCTTTTTGAATAGTGCCCTATGTCGAGGACTATTGGTTATGCTTTGCATACATCTGCCAATGTAAAAAGCAAACCTGTGTAGAAAATCAGAATATATTGCCCCAAAATATTCCTCTTTGACCTAAGAATCATTTTGTAGAATTATTTCTACAAAGAGAGCTACAAATGACTGAGGAAGGAAATTGCAGATGATGTAAACAAATGGAAAAACTTATCATGTTCATGGGTCGGCAAAATCAACATCAAAATGTCCATACACCCAAAGTGATTTACAGATTAAATTTAATCCCCATCAAAAATACCAATGTCATTTTTTACTGATCTAGAAAAAGTAATTCTGTGCTTCATTTGGAACCCGAAAAAAGTCTGAATAGCCAAAGTAACCATAAGCAAAAAGAACAAATCTGAAGGTATTACTTTACCAGACTTTAAGCTATACTACCGTGTTTCCCCGAAAATAAAAGTGTCTTATATTTATTTTTTCCTCAAGAAGACACCCTAAGGCTTATTTTCAGGAGATGCGTTATTTTTTTAAGTATGGTACAACAATCTACATTTATTCAAATATATTTAAGTCATCTTCTTCTGGAACATCATCATAGCCACAACTTTCCTTCTTCCCCCTGGGGACACACAATACCTAAAGTAGAGTGTCCCACTCCTCACTTCACTGAGGAGACTTTCCCCTCAAAGCCTCAGCTTGCAGCACGCACAGGATGGCCAGGATCTGACAGGGGGAGCTGACCTTGTTGGTGGGTCTGCCTGCACCTTTCCGGTCACCTCTGGGATAGTGGCTGTCATGATGGGGCAGATGAGAAGGCCTGCTCATCTTCTTTACCGCTCTACAACAAAATGCATGGATTGTGCAGATACGCTGTGTAGCCACACCCATCACTAAGTCTTATTTTCGGGCTAGGGCTTATATTGCACAAATACGTAGAAATTCTGCTAGAGCTTATTTTATGGGTAGGTCCTATTTTCGGGGAAACATGGTACAAGGCTACAGTAACCAAAATAGCATGTTTATGGCACAAAAACAGAGATATAGCCAATAGAACAGAACAGAGAACTCAGATATAAAACCATCCACATATTGCCATCTGATCTTTGACAAAGTAGGCAGCAAGACACACTGGAGAAAAGAATCCCTATTCAATAAGTGGTGCTGGAAAAAATGAATAGCCACATGTAGAAGTTTGAAGCAGGATCGATACCTCCTACCACTCAGAATAATTAATTAAAGATAGATAACAGACTTAAATCTAAGACATGAAACCATGAGAATTCTGAGAGAAAATGCTGGAAAAACTCTTCTGGATATTGGCCTATGCAAAGAATTCTTGAAGACTTCACCAAGGGCCATCACAGCAACAACAAGAATAAATGAATGGGACTTGATTAAATTAAAAAGCTTCTGTACAATCAAGGAAGCAATCACAGAGCAAACAGACAACCTACAGAATGGTAGGAAATATTTGCATGTTATACATTCAACAAAGGGCTAATAACCAGAATCTACAAAGAACTCAAACAAATGAACAAGAAAGAATCAAAGAACCCCATTAAAAAGTGGGCAAATGACATGAACAGAAGCTTTTCAAAAGAAGATAGACTAATGGCCAATAAACATATGAAAAAATGTTCACCATCATTAATCATCAGAGAAATACAAATCAAAACCACAATGAGATATCACCTAGCCCCAGTGAGAATAAATTTTATTAAAAAGTCCAAAAACAATCATTGTTGGCATGGATATAGAGAGAAAGAAACACTTATACATTGTTGGTGGGACTGCAAACTAGCGCAACCTCTCTGGAAAATAGTATGCAGATTCCTTAAAGAACTAAAAATATACCTACTATTTGATCCAGCCATTCCACTACTGGGTATTTACCTAAAGGAAAAGAAGTCATTTTATCAAAAAGACACTTAAGCTAGAATGTTTATTGCATCACAATTCACAATCGCAAATATGTGGAATCAACCCAAGTGCCCATCAATTCATGAGTAGATTAATAAAATGTGATATATGTACACCATGGAGTACTAATCCATGTAACCAAAACATGTATACCCCCATAATATTTGGAATTTTTTTAATAAGAGGAGTCCAAACGTAACAAAAAATAATAAAAAAATAAAAGCTATTAAGAAGCAGCAATCTCAGGAAAAGCTTTCTGCTCTCCCTGTATTTGCCAAAAAACAGAACATAAATTTACCAAATTATCCCTTCTTCCCTCTCTCTCTACCAGGAAGGAAAAAAGTTAATCACAAGAGACAATTCTAGACCTTTACTAGCCTGGACTCTGCACTAGGAGAATCTACATAACAAACTTTTCTAACTAGCCCTTATGTCCATTAGTTTTCCAGATGTTTGCCCTCTGATAATTTGCTACCCCAAGAATCAAGGCCCTTTTCCTTTGTCTTGTTACTTCTCTATAAATTTGCTGTTCCTTTGCTAAGGTGGAATATGAACTCAAGTTCTAACCAAACCATCAAGTTCCTCATAGTGTTTAATAAACTTCTGTTTGTTTTTCTCTTGTCAATCTGTCTTTTGCCAGTCTAATTTACAGGGCCCCAGCCAAAGAACCTAGGATTGGTAATGAATTTTTCCTCCCCTACGCCTGCGTTTTTACTTTTGACATGTTTTCTTCTAAGAACGCCATTTATACCAATCATGAGGTTAGAGGTTAAGTCTTGAGGACACATTGTTAGGCAAACTATGGCTGTTGCTCAAAGTGAAGCTGCATCGGAATGCTGTCACTTCGGAACCATCTATAACTGCTTTTACACCACGATGGCAACGCTGAATAGTTGCAACAGAGACAGTGCGGCTCTTCAAGAAAAAGTTTGCCAACCCCTGTACAGCTGAGACTTTTTTTAAAAAATTTCATGTCTTTATGATATTACTAGAATTTTCAATTAACATTTGAATGCTCATTATGTGTATAGCTTTGTCCTTGGAACCCTAAGTCCAATGAGTATCTGTTGAGATAAATACTTAAAAACATCTCATTAATAGCTTTTCAGTCACCAGTGCCACAGAATTTTCTATCAGACTACTTGATAAGTGACCACAGTAACAACATCTCTTTACTTTTTAATTATACTCAATTAATTGCAATGATGTCTAATCTAGTAATAAAAAAGCTCAAGACACTATCAAGTAGTGAAAAATATAGTTTTCCTGAACTCTTTTTTCTTGGCACCTTCTGTGAATAAGTGTTATAAGTTTAATTGGTTTAATTACGCCAAACAAAATCTATAAGGAATATGGTAAATGCAATTAAAATTTAATCAGTTTATGTAGAACAGATAGAATCCAGGTTTTCTCAAGCCAAATAGGCTCATATTAATACTGTCGACCTACTCAGGACATAAAAGAGTTTCTGCATAATGCAGGTGATTATATTCTCAGTTTGATGTACATAAATGAGAAAATAGGAAATAGTGTGCTGATTAAATCATTCAATTCAACTAGCTTGCGTAGCTCAGGGAAATCATTAAAAATGGAACCGGCTGTTGAATAATGACACATATTTCACACTCTTAGGGGACTTATACATTTTTTCACATTGTTGCATGCTTTGGTGAAACATTAATTTATCTTTGGAGCAAGCAATTTTAAATATGTTTCTTTCTAAAAGATTAAATTAAGATTTCACCTGTGTATTTGTTTACATATTGATGATCATAGAGTCAAATTATATTTTTGGTTTTGCCAATAAGTTGAATGTGTGTATTCGTTGATTTTTTTTGTTATTTAAGTCAATGAAGCATTTATCCCAAGTACAAAATATATCACTTGAAAGCATAATCATAAATTCCTTAGCATTTTTCAGTGCATCAGTTGAATGATTATTAGATATGTATTTTAAAAATAGGGGTCACATTAAGGCAGACATCAGAAAAGTTGGTTTAAAATTATGTTTTGACTTAGGCCAAATTGTTGCTTCTGATTATGATGAGAATTATTTGTTTAATTGTTTCTTTTAATTGAGTTTTTGAAAGTAATTTATAAAAATAATGTATGAGGGAAAAGAGTTAAAAATCAAAGAAATAGATTAACAGATTGATTCCTTCTTGCTACTAATTCCGCCACCATGAGGCAATAACAGTTTATTCCTTCCATAGTTTGCGTAAGCCAGCAGTTCTCACAGGGGTACATGGGCTACTGGGTTCCCTGAGACCATCTCCAAGGTACACAATGTCAAAACTGTTTGTATAACAGTATTGAGATTTAGTAGCCTTTTTTCTATATTGACATTTGCAATGATGACACAAAAGCAGTGGTGGGTAAAAGCTGGTGGCTTAGCAGGAAGGAGTCAAGGCAGTGGCACCAATCTGAACTAGCAGTCAGTCATTGTATTCTTCATCGCAATCGCGGTGGGGAAAGATGCCAGTTTCACTTAAGAATATCCTTGTTGGAGCAGCAAAAATTATTAATTTTATGAAATTTCAACCCTTAGATACACATCTTTTTTAAAATTCCGCTTGATGAAACGTGAAGTACATAACGCTCTTGTGGCACATACCAAAGTAGGATGGTTGTCTGCAGGCAAATCAAGTGTCATTGTCACATTTGCAAATGGAACTTACTGATTTTTTCATGTAACATCATTTTTACTTAAAAGACTGACTGACAAACTATGATTACTCTGACTTGAGAGTTTGGCAGATATTTTGTCAAAAACAAAAAAAAGAGGAAAGTGAGCCTGTCACATACAGGAAAACAACTGACAGCATTTGTGGCTAATGATGAAATTCAAGCTTGCATGTGAAAAATCCAAATTTTGAAAAAATCGTATCTGTGACTGTGAGATCAACAACTTCCCAATATTTAAAGACTTTTCTGATGAGATTGGTGATGATATTAATGAATATGATCTTCGATACCAGATAATGAAATTTGACAACTTTTGTTAAGTTCTGCGTAACTCAGTAAACTAATAATTTCTAAATGGTCATTGCATGATGTTGTAAAATTATACATGGGCAAAGCATCTCTTGAAAGTATGACACTGATGGATTTTAGTGTAACAGAGTATGAAAAAAAATAATTGCTGCCAGAAGGGTACCTAGCAAAAACTTGAAGAAAAATGTATATTATGAAAAAAAAACTAACAAAGTAAACAAAATAAGAATTAAGCAGATAGGGTATCTTTAATCTTAAATAAATTGTTAAAAATGTCATGGTCGTCATTAAGAAAAAGACCTCAAGAAAGTAAGATGTTATGGGAAGGAAAAGTAAACCAGCAAAAATGAGAAAATAATAGAAGAGAGATAAATAAAATCATTACAGAGGTAAAAAAACTTCTACAGAAGAAAAAATATATGTATAATAATAAGCATGTCAAGAATATAGTAAAGTAAGAAGTAACTGATATAAAATGGAAACGAACATAAATATAATATAATTTTCAGTAAGGTGACTGGGCGTTAAGAAGGGAAATTCACAAATGACACATAGAAGTATCATGCAAATATACAATTACTATTCAGCAATTAAAACTATTTTTTTTTAAAAAAAGAAGTATCATGAGATGTAATAGCAGGAAACTTTTCTGGTATAAAAAGAGATAGATTTGTGCATAGAAGCAGCCCAGTCAGTACTAGTGAAAGAAATAATTCAGAAAAATTAGCACCAAGATAGCCTAGGGAAGTTCTGAACTCGATTAATAAGGAATTACATGAATAATTATACAAAAATAACGTCTCAAAAAAAAGTAATTTGATAAATTTATGCCAGTCAAGTTATCCTTAAAATAAAAGACAGCATTTAAGAACTCAGGGAATACTATATCCATGAACAGTTTCAGAGGAAACAAAAATCTTGAATGTGAGAAAAAAAATACATATATATGTACACACACATATGCACACACATATATATATATATATATTTTCCATTTTTGATGTGCTCTGTAATTTTTCCCAACAATAGTTTGTAGTTTCCAGTGTACAGGTGCTTTAAAACTTTTATCAGATTTATCCCTAAGAAGTTCATAATTTTTATGCTATTGCAAATGATATTTTTTAAATATAATTTTTAAAAAATTTTATTGGTGGTATACAGAAATACAGTTTTGGTATATTGATCTTGCAACAACTTTGCTAAAAATCACTTATTAGTTCTAAAAGGTTGTTATACATTCTCTCAGTTTTTCTAGATTATCATGTCCACAAACAAGGACAGTTGTACTTTTTCCTCTGCAACCTGTATGGCTTTAATGTATTTTTCTTGCCTGGTTGTGTTGAATAGAACTGCCAGCACACGGATGACTAATAGTGATAAGAGTAGACATCTTGTCCTGTTCTTACCTTAGAGGTTATATTAGCTTGCTAGAACTGACATCATAAAACACCACAGACTTGAGGGCCTAAACATCAGAAATTGTTTTTCTCCCAGTTCTAGAGGCTGGATGCCCAGGATCTAGGTGTGAACGGATTTGGTTTCTCTTGAGTCCTCAACTGCTTGGCTTGCACATGGCCATCTTCTCACTGTATCTTCAGATGGCCTTTCCTCTGTGTGCAGACATCCTCGTGTCTCTTCTATGTCCTAATATCTTCCTCTTGTAAGTATACCACTCAGATTGGATCAGGGCACACCTTAACAGCCTCATTCTAACTTTATTACCTCTTTAAAAGCCCTATATCTGAATATTGTATAGCATTCTGAGCTATTGGGGGTCAGGGTTTCAACATATGAATTTGGGGGGTGCAATTGACTACAGCCCAGAATGAAAGCTTTCATTTTTGCTATTGAACAGGATACTTTATCAGGTTATATAAATTGTCTTCCATTTCTAATTTAATAGAAGTTTGTATCAGGAATGGATGTTTGATTTTGAAAAGTGCTTTTTCTGCATCTGTTATAGTGATCGTATGATTTTTCTTTCGTAGTTTGTGAATATGGTGAGATAGGCAGGATTTGAATAAGTTTCCCAAGATCTTCCACCACTGCCGTACCCAGTGTACATGCCCTGCATAAGCCCCATGACTTTGAATGTGGCGAATGTGATGAATTTTACTCTCATGATTAGGATATTTTATAGGGCACACTTGACTTTGAAAAAGGGAGATTTTCACATGAGCTCATTAAAAGCAGAAAGCTTCTTCCAACTAGTGTGGAGGAGGAAATCAGAGATGTGAAGCATGAGAAGGATTTGACACAGTGCTACATGGACTGGAGATGGAGGGGACCACACATTAAGGAATCCGAACCAGCTCTGGAGGCTGACTGCAGCCCCCTGCTGACAGCCAGCATAAAATGTAGACCTGGGACCCACCACCACAGGGAACTGAATTCTGCCCACAAGAGTGAACACAGAAGATTTCCCCCCTAGAGCCTCCACCTACTAACTCAAACCACTCAACACTTTCATTTCATCCTGTGACATCTGGAGCAAAGACCTCAGCCTCATCCTGCAAACATTGCACATGCAGACTCTGTACTAATGAATGAGTGTTACTTTAAATGGCCAGATTTGTAGTAATTTGTTACATAGGATTAGGAAGCCAATAAATATTGTGAATTAATTAACTTGGTTGATTTTGGCATGTTGAATCAACCTTGCATTCTGGGATAAATCTGATTTGCTTATTCTTTCCAAATACCACATGAATGCAAATTCATGCTAAAACTTTAAATGTTTTACATCTATGTTCATGAGAAATATGGGTCTGTACTTTCGGTAACATTTTGTCCTAGTTTTCATATTAGGGCAAGGCAGGTAGCACAAAATGAGTTGGAAGTATGCCTTTCTCATCAATTTTCTGGAGTAATTTATTCAGATTTAGCATTATTTCTTCCTTAAATGTTTGATAGAATTTATCCATAAAGCCATCTGTGTCTGTTACCTTGTAAAAGGGTTTTACCTAAAAATTCAATTTCTTTAATAGATATATGGCTATTTAAATAACTGATTTCTTGTGGAGTGAGATTCGTTATGTATATACATACTCCAAGGAATTTATCTGTTTCATCCGAATTTTCAAATTTATTGGCATAAAGGTGTTCACAATATTTATTGTCCTTTTACTATTTTTAGAAATTGTGTTGATACTACCTCTCATTCCTGATATGAGCAATTTGTGTCTTCTCCCTTTTTTCTCCTGACCACTCTAGTTAGAGGTTTATCAATTTTATCGATTTTCTCAGAAAACCACCTTTAGTTTTCATTGATTTTCTCTATTGTTTTTCTGTTTTATATTTCATTTATCATTGTTCTTATTTTTATTATTTCCTTTCCTCTGCTTACATTGCTTTTAAACTGCTCGTTTTTCTAGTTGTGAAGGTGGAAACTGAGGTTATTGATTAAACACTTTTCTCTTGTTTTAATATAGGTATTTTGTGCTATTTAATATAAATTTTAGCTTAAGCCCTGCTTTAATGAAATTCCAGAAATTTTTGTATACTATGTGTTTATTTTCATTCAATTCAAAATATTTTTAAATATCTTTTTGAGATCATTTAGAAGTATGGTTTTCAGTTTCCAAACATTTGATGATTTTCTAGAGATCTTTCTATTATCAATTTCTAATTTAATTCCATTGTGGTCATAGAAAATACTCTACATGACCTGAATCCTTTTAAATTTAGTGTGACTTGTTTAATGACCCAGAATATTATCTATCTTGGTAAATAGTCACTTGAATAGTGTTTATTGTTTTGGGGTGGAGTTCTATAAATATATCTTATCAATTATTAGTTTGATAGTATTATTCAGTTCTTCTATATTCTTTCTGATTTTCTGCCTACTTGTTTTATAAATTATTGAGAGATATATTGAAAGCTCTGAGAAGAATTGTGAATTTGAACATTTTCCTTGCAGTTTTAACCACATTTTTCTTCATGTATTTTGAAGATGCAAAAGTATTAGGTGCAATCGATATGAAAGTGTTGGGCTTGTTATGTCCTCTTAATCAACTGACCCTTTCCGTATTATGAAAAGCTCTTCACCATTGGAAATATTCTGTTCTACAATCTTTTTCTGATATGAATGTCACCTCTGAAGCTTCTTTAGATTAGTGATAGTGTTACCATATTATATATTTTTCCATCCTTGATTTTAACTTATTTGTGGCTCCAGGTTTTAAATTTTTTTCACTATTATGTACTTTAAATATCTTTTCTGTCACCTTCTTTCCCTTTGAGGAATCACATTACAGCTATATATTCTGTTCAAAGTTTCCCTACAGCTTGTTGATGCTTTGTATATTTTTTAAAAAATTCCATCTAATGTGTGGTAAATTCCATCCAATGTATTTTTACCCTCACTCGCTGTAGTTTTTATCTCCAGAGCTTCAATTTTTATTTTTATTGTAACTATTTGTCTCTACCTAACTTTTCGACCATACCAAATGTCATTCTAAGAACTGTTCGCTTCTTTCAGTTCTTGCTTTTAAGATTTGTAGTGAGATCAGAGCAACACTTAGTCTTGGGCTGATCACACCCTCTACGATCACAAGACCTGAGCAGTCTACTCAAACTCCATACAGATGAATTTTCCATGGCAGGTGGGAAAAGGCACTATTTCCAGCCATGTGTGAGCGCTAGATACTATTCCCTCCAGTCCTTTGGGACACATTTCATCAGGCCTTGAGCTGTTTTCTCCCAAAGGAGTACTGGCTAGTACTTTACTGAATACTTGAGGGGATCTTCTGAAGACTTTGGGGCTCTCTCACTGCACAGCATTTTCCTCTCTTATACTCTTGTTCTGAAAACTCTAGGTTTCTCAGTGTCTCTCTGGATCTTGGTTCTTCCTCCTTGATGTAGGGAGTTACTGAGTTCTGCCTGGATTTGTCTCCCTATACCATGCTATATGAGTTGTCTATAATCTGGAACAATTATTCAGCTTCATGTAGTAGAATTTAAATAGTGTTATTGGCTACATAATGTACCTGGTCCACATCTGATTGGAAGATAGAATTTCAGGAAGAGTTTTAATTCAATGCTCCCCACTATTTCCACATTAATTTCACCCCAGATTATAACCACCCACATGATAATTTTGAGGAGCCAATAGTGAGGGTGGTAAGGTAGAGTTCAGTTCCAAGTGGCCCATAGAGGACTCTGTATTCTCCACATCAAACCTTTAAAACCCTGAACTTATACAGCAGACGGGAAAGCAAAAATTCTTCATCAGTTCCACCTGTGTCATTTTTACAGAGGAGCCATATTTTTGACCAAGGAAGCATTTCTTAGGGTTTAACAGAGATTTTCTAAGTGAGTTCCCAAGAAATGAAAGTAAAGTAAGAACAGCCCAAAGCAGATGTCTGACTATTCAGAGCTCTCCTGCCTTAATTGTTAGCAGAGAGAAAGAAAGGTTACCTGTGTGTTTAGATTTTCTTATAATAGCTATCAAGTATGATGGTTCTTCAAATAATGCCTAGAAGAAATGTATAGAAACAATGAACATGTATTCCACATTTGTTATTTAACTGAGTAAAGAATTTCTATTGGGAGTAGTCATACCTGTATTATAAAAACCATGATGTTGCCCAGTTTTCTAGATGTAATGTAGATAGAGTAAGAAAATAAAAAATGTTGCTGTTAACTAAATGCTAAATGGGCAGAAAAGCTAAATCTTCCCTGGTTGTAAGGATTGTAAAATCATAGAAGAGATTGTCCAGACTGGTGGTGCAATTGCTTTTCTTAGAGGAAACTTTCAAAATAGGCTAGTCCCCCAAGCATTCTGAACAATTAAGATGCAGGTGCAGCCAGCCATGCCTGCAGAGAAGTCTGAATGCATGAGTCTAAAGAGAGTGTACTTAAAGGGACAGTAGTTGGTCTTTAATGTTGGATTGAACTTTCCTACCATTGGTGTGTTTTATAACAAAAAATGAAAACCATTTAAATAATTCAAGAGGAGCCTATCAGTCTGCAGCTAACCAACAAAAGAAGAGTTGAATGACTAAGCCAACTTTTGATTACAAACAAGAGAGAAAATAAGGCACAGCCAGTCTGTGGGAAAGTATAATTTTCAATACAAAGACCACTTGCTGAGTCAAAAACACCCTGTAACTGTCAGGCAAGTGTGTTTTCAACAGGGTCCCTGAAACAAAGCAAAGGAACAACTTGCATGTAATGATCTATTTAAGGATGACTCAACAGTCAACTGTCTTTTCAAATGTAACAGCTGTTTACCACATTTAAAAAATCCACAGGTAGCCTGGTACAACCTGAATATCCAATGAAACAGTGTGCATTTTCGCTTGGGGGTAGAAAGCATTTGCAATGCAAAAGAAACTGCTTGAGTGACCCAGAGGAACTGCCAGTGTTCCCTGGATGAAGGGAAATAACCAAAACAATATTGCTGATTTTGCTACAGGTTTTAACTAATTTAGAAAGTAGATTGGACTTTGAGTACATGAAATTAGTGAGTAGACTGTGTACCCAGCCAAGTTCAATTGTATCCCTTACCACCTACAGCAAGAATCATCAAGTGAGGGAGACACAAGACAATAGTGGAGTAGGTTCATGAGGCTCTGGCATAAACTATGCTGGTTTCCAGTGTGGTAGGCTTCCACAGACACGAATGGGTCATGCTCCAATGCTCCAGGTGGCTTCAGATGAAAGAAATAAAACAAAATTTTCACAGCATGAGATGCTTAACTGAGATAAAACTATCCTTTTTTTTGCCAAATGTTTGTAACTTGAATTCAACAACTGGTTTTAAACATTAAATTGTGAAAGTTGTTTTTCATTGTCAGTACAGTCATAAAATTGGAATATTGGAACAAGAGAAAACACAACATTTATCTCACAGACTTCATTTTATGGATGGAGAATGCAAAGCACTGAAAGTTTAATAACCTATCCCAGTAAGATGCACGTATTGTATTCAGTCCTGAATACAGGTTTTGGCAGGTTTGGGCCGCCGATGGGGAACTTTTGGTTCTTCATAACAATATACTAAGTCACTTGCCTGAAGTACTATACTCTAAAATCCCCATTCCTGCATTCTGGTAATATTCTAGGACAGAGTTCAGCTAGTGTTTTCTGAAAAAGGCCCAACAGGAATGGTTTCAGGAAGCGTGGCCATCTAGTGTGTCATTGCCACTCAACTGCCAATGCAGCACGGAAAGAACCACAAACAAAACCTAACCTGATGAGCAAGGTTGTGCTTCCATAGAATGTTGTTTAAGGACAATGAAATTTGACTCTTATATCATTTTCATGTAAAATAAATTGGTCTCTTTTTGGTTTTTTTCAGCCATTTAAAAATGCAGAAACCATTATTAGCTTGTGGGCTATATAAACGTAGTTGGAGGTCAGGATTTGGACCATGGGATGCAGTTTGCTGACCCCTTGTTCTAGGAGGCACTGTCATGTTGAGGAAAAGCCAAGAAAGATCATGATTCAGAAGCAGAATAGGAAAAGGCCTGTAAAGAACACTTTGGGGCACTCTCTCCTGGCAGAGAGTCGGTAGCCCCGACTCTGCCAGGAAGCTAGGTCTTGAGGAAACACAATCAAAGTAAAAGTAATCCCAACTTTGTTTGGAAGGATTTTCATATTCTACAAATGGAGAGGGAAATACTGCCCAGAACCCTCACTGTAGCTCTTTTTCCACAGGGAAATACTCTAGGAGAGCCTTCCTGGAAGCATCTAAACAACTGTTTCCAAAGAGCACATGGCATTAACAAGTGGGAGCCAGGAGCAGGGGAAGGAGCCAGTTGATGAGGGCTTCCTTGTCTCCTCCGCGTCAGGGTGGGGAGCAGGTACAATGTGCAGTTTACAGCTACACCTAATAGAGAGTGAGTCAAGCAGGAAACGTTCGAATTTGCAAATGATCCAGCTGTGGGAGGCAGAGTGAGCTGTCCGCATGGGTTAGCAAGCTAGGAGCTTGGAGAGATATTAGACAACATTTGCAGTGGAATTGATACCAACTGCAGTTATACCTAGAGAGATACATTTACATAAAACTGAAAGGAATAGATTAATTAGTACAAGTTCTTAATATTTCAGATTTCTGACTTTTTTTGGTAGGAAATTTTACAATTCACCATATAAGAGATTGGGGAAGGTGGAGGCAGGTAGGCAGGTGGTACAGAATGATTCCAATTTCCTCAATTCAATTTCCTTCCTAACTTGAAATTTCTGAAGTGCTGCACAATCTAATAGGACTTTTAACCATCTTTGGTTTTGTCTGCAAATGCACTTTTTTTTTCTCCTTTTTAACTAGATGACAGGGACCAATTAAATTAATGAGGCTCACAAAAGTATTTCCCTTGGCAAATGGCAGGCTGTATTAATGTTTGCACAGCACAGTTCTTGAGCTACGAGCCTGTATGTTAAATGCCTGTGTTGCACAAGATACCCCCATGTGCTATTGCCTTCTGCCAAATTACATATATTAGGAATCAGATTTGTTTTTTATAGGTACATATAATTTGGTCATATATGGAGAATATGGATTATGAACAGTATGAGAAACATGAGTTGTCTCTACATTGGACTCACCTTATTTAGTCAAGTTAGTTATTTAATAGTGACAAGTAAAATTTCTCAAATGATCATAATCTAAAAGAAGCTAGAAACACGTTTGTTAATACTGATTGAATACTTTAATACTTCGATAGTGATCTAACAAATTGCTTACTATAATCTCTCTAATATTGTATTTAGACAAACTGTAGGTTAGAGAATGTATATTAGAGTGAAATAATAAAGGCTCCTAGGTCTGGAAGAATCTTCATTTTTATTCTAGAGAAAAAGAATAATAAATATATGTCCCATTTTATAATCTCTTCAAAATAGTACAATGTTCTTGTCATGTATAAGCACGATATATGCACAATGTATATTTAGGGGACTGGCTGAAGAACTATAGTTAATTTTAGCCTGCTGTTCAACAATATTATTTGAACTGTAGATTTTTCTTAAACCGGGTTGCAATGCCTTTAAACGTTCATGCAACTTGGAAAAAAACATCAATATATAGATCCCTTGTTTTGCTTTAGTATATCCTGTTTTTACCAGATACCTCCTTCTTAAAACAATACCATTTATATCAGTACTCACACGTGAAATTAGCTAGAGCTTGTAAATTAAAGAAAAGCTTCTCATAAGGAAATCTTTTTTAGGAATAGTTATAATGTATTCAAAATTATTAATCTTTATATGTAATTATTACATCAATTAAGAAAAGTATCAAAATTAAGTAAAATAAGGAATTTATTTCTGAGTCTTTGAGTTTATGGACATATGAAAAAAGGCTGATCTATTGCGCTGACAGTGATCCAATAACTCAAAGGACACTTGACTTTTTAACTTGTTATAAATCCAAAGATTCACTGAGAACATGCATGGAAAACACAGAACCAATTTCAATATCTTAGTGAAATTCTAAATTTAAGTTAACTGATTATTTAATGTGGGACATACATTGTAGAATCATATTGTGTTTCTATTAGATATGTGGGTTTTGTTTCTAATAGTACTTTCTAGATTTCATGATAATGATATAACATACCTGATTTAGTACTCTGCATTGAAGGATGTATATTCATTTAGAAATTTGTTTAGAATAAGGAAAATTCTCTTTAACCTAAAGGGAGAGAAACTGAGAATTGATACAGAAGTTGTTGACTACACAATCACTGAGAGAGAATTTATTCATGTTGATGCTTGGAATATATACACATTATACTTCTGCCACTTACACATTCACCCTACCCTGCTCTATAACAAATTTACTAAAGCCACAAAAGGAAGTGATTCTCTGCTGGCTGTTAAGAACATGAATGAGTAGTTTTAAGATAAATTAAGTAAGATAACAGAAAATAAATGCATATAGGTTGTGCAAACTCAAATAAGTACATTTAGAGTTCTACGTTTGGCACAGAGATAATAAGACGATCCACAGTTAACCTCCCATTGTTAACATCTAGAAACTGGGAAAGATATTGAAAGATTTATTTTCATATATTAGAAAACAGGCAGCTCTGACCGTGATCCTTGCAAGAAAGGAAACAAATGATGTTAGCCCTGCATTTAGGCTTTGGCCAAGAAGCACTTTCCAAAATGCAGTAGAGGAGGAAGGACCACAAACAGGGCTTGATAATCTCACTGATGTAAGGAGACAGAAATTTGAGTTTGAGGGGCTGAGAAGTCTAGAATTTGTAAGGAAAATTTCAGAGAAGAAGGAGTTACACTGTAGAGGATATCCACCAGTCTTTATGATGGCCCAATTGAGTGTTTGGCTGACTGTCAATATGTGCAGGTTTAGGACGAACCCCCTCAGAGCTGGACAAGAATGACTTCTGAGGAAAAAAAATTATCGGAAAACTCTAAGAAGAAAAATTCTCAGAGCTCACATAGGGTTAGCAATCATGAGCATTCTCCCTTACTGATACAAAAGGTTGTATGAAATGCAAAGCACCAATAACATATGAGATAAAATATAAAGAAGGAAAACCAAAAGCTGATAACTTGATACAAAACACAATATTTTATGTCAGATATAAAGACAAAACTAAGATAGTGCTGCATTGATGTAATGACAGATAAATAGACCAACAAAATAGAAGAGGAAATCTAGAAATGGCTCATATGCTGGAATTTTAACGAAGGTGAGACTAAAGTATGGAAGGCATGACTTTTTAATGAGCTGTTCTGGAATACTTGTACAGTCATATGGTGGAAAATGACTCCCCTAGCTCACACCATATACCAAAATCAATCCTAGAATGATTGTACATCTAAATGGAAAAGTAAAGCATTATGTCTTCTAAAATATTCTTCTAGAATGTTAGTATTATTTGTATGAATGTGGAATATAGGCAAAAATTTCTTAAGCAGGAACAAATATCCCATAGACTACATTAAAATTAAAAATGATTGTTTATCAAAAGACACCCTTAGGAAAATGGTAGGACACAAACTGTGAGAATATATCTGCCATACATTTATGCAAACAGGACTTATAGCTACAAAATATAAACCCCCCTGCCACTCCATATGAAAAGAGGAGCCAACCAAATAGAAAAAAATGCATAACATTTAAATAGACACATCATAAAAAAGAATATCAAATGGCCAATAATCATTGACTGTATTAGTCTCCAGAATAATGAAAATTAAACTATATGAAATAGCAATAAAAAACAGAATTTTTAAATAGAAAAAGACAAAAAATACCAAGCATTCTCTAAGATGTAGAGCAACTGAAACCTTCCTGCTCTGATGGTGAGGATATAGGTACCTTCGCTGCTTTGGATAGTTTGCATTTTAAATTTGAATATGTAAGGTCTCTTCTATTAATTTGCATATGATTTGTTTGTGTTTATTTTCTTTCTGTTTCTGCCTTGCTAGATCATCCAGATTACCCACACTTTTCAATTGTTTAGCAGTATTTACTAAGGTGAATGTTCTCTTACTTTATTGCCCATCAGTTCCATTTCTGTGTTATATGCCCCAAGGAATGAGTACATATATTCGCTATGTTCAGAGCAACATGTCATAACAAAAAATGTGGAATTAACTCCAGTGCCCATCAACCATAGAATTTATAAATAAGTATGATACAATCATACAATAAAATGTTACATTTGAGTCTTGGTTCTGGCATTTAACAGTCGTATGAATTGAATTTGGGCAACTTATTGAAATTCTCTAAGCATCAGTTCTAAATCTGTAAAACAGTCACCATATCTGTTTGCCTGGGTTGTTGATATTTATATAAAAATCGATGCGTGCAAGACATCTGGAACATAGTCAAAAGGTTCATCGTGCTCCTATGCCCCAATACGCCAGGCAGCATTTATAACTTCATTCACTGGACCAAATTTATCTCTTTTCTGTAGCTTACATTCTGGCTAACCTAGCAAAAGAAATCATAGTTTGCATTTTAAATCTGAATATGTAGGATCCCTTCTATTAATTTGCACATGATTTGTTTGTGTTTATTTTCTTTCTGTTTCTGCCTTGCTAGATCATCCAGATTATCCACACTTTTCAAGCCTCCTGCTCACTTTTTTTTTTTGTGAAAAGCCATCCTGCAATTTGATACCCTTTCTTCTGTTAAGATATAACAGTGAATTTCAGTTGCAGCACCTACTTCCCTATTCTTGAACATTTTATTAATAAATTTGATGCTGGTGAGTAGGAGTGGGAAGATGTTAGATTAACATTTTGTAAAATTGAAATCTATTCTTTTCCTCCAAATGTGCATCATAAAAGACATATGAGAGAAAATTCCCCACATTAACCCTCCCACTCCTCCTTCTTAAGTGTTGCTCATGTTAATTTGTTAATAATAGCAGTGTCTGGAGAAACCTATTAGCACTTTAATAGATTAGTGGAGGAGTTTCACTTATGACTAGAGAAAATGGAATATAAAGATGGAACTAACATCTTGCCACAAAATCCTACCATTTAAGACATTTTCTCAAGAATTGTTTTTAAAAATATACATACACACATACATATGTACACATGCCCATATATTTTATTAATTTTTAAAATAATTTGACTACATATGCAAAAAAGTAATTGTCTTGGCTCATTTCATTTTGCTATAACATGATGCCACAGACTGAGTAATTTATAAATAACGAACATTTATTTGGCTCACAGATCCAGAGGCTGGGAAGTCCAAGAGCATGGCACTGGCATTTAGTGAGAGTCTTCTTGCTGAGGCATAATATAGTGGAAGGCATCATATGTTGAGAGGGCAAGGGCAAGAGAGCCAGAGAGAACTTGCTTTTATAACAAACCGACCCCCACAACAATAAACCCACTCTTGTGACAGCAGCATTAATCCATTCATGAGTATACAGCCGACATTGATCTAGTCATGAGGGAAGAGGGATGAAGTTTCCAACACATCAACTTTAGGGAACACATTCATATCATAGCAGAAATAACCTACATCAATTTGTCAAAATCTCTTCTTTGTCATTTACATTTTTCACCATAGGGCCACCTTCAAAGTGCCAGTTATCTAGAACAGCCCCTAGACAGGATCATGAGATAATTATGGCAAGGTAATAAGGATGGGTTCTAAGCCATAAACTTCCTTTTCATGACTTCCTTTTTTTCTTTCTAGAGATTTATTTAATTGATATGCAATAAATGGTACATATTTAAGTGGGCAGTTCTATGAGTTTTGACATATGTATACACATGAAAAATCATCAAATTAAGACAACAAATATTTCTAGTAGCTCCAGAAGTTCCCTCTAGTCCCTTGGCAATCTCTCCCAGCTACTCCTTGTTGCTCCATACACAAGTAACCACTGATTCACCACAGATTGATCTGCATTTTGTAAAAGTTTATATAAATAAAATAATACAATAGGCATTATTTTGGGGTCTGGATTTTTTTTCACTCTAGGTATTTATTTGAGTTTTAGTTATGCACTTGCATGCATCAACAGTTCATTTTTTCATATTGCTGAGTATTTATTCCACTATGTGGATATACCAGAAATTATTTGTCCATTTACCTGTTTGTGGAAATTTGAGTTGTTTCTAGTGTTTTACAATTATGAATAAAGGTACCATGAATGTTCATATACAAGCCTTTGAATGGAAATATGTTTTTAGTTCTCTTGGGTAAAAATAAGGAGTTGAATTGCTGGATTGTATGACTCTTCAAGAAACTGTCATACTTTCCCAAAGTGGCTACATTATTTTCATTCTCAACAGCAGTATATGAGAGTACTAATTGCTCACCTCTTTGCTAACAATGGGTATAGGCAGTCTTTCAGTTTTAGCCATTCTACTGGATATGACATGATATCTCATTATTTTAATTTACATTTCTCTAAAGATCAGTGCTGTTCTGAACCTTTTCATGTGCTCATATGTCATCCACATGTGTTATTTTTTGAAGTGTCTATTCCAGTTTTTGCCCATTTTCCTTTATTATTGGCTAACTTAATGAATTTTTTTTCCAACAAATGTAATTCCATTAAGAACAGTGTGGCAAATATAAACATGTCCCAAATGGCAGGAGAGTGGCTCCTGTAGTCAAATGCCATAGAGTAGAAAGAAGACCATATTTACAAGTCAAGGAATACATACAGACAATTTCTTCAGTGTCATATGGAATAATCTTTTAATTGTTAAATTTTGCAATAGAGAGAAAGTATATCTGGTTATTTTGCATTGTGATTGGCTTATATTTTAATATTTTATTCTGTTTCTTAAATTCTACTCTTTTTTATGGCCTACCTTAAATTCCTTCCCTCTGCTTCTTTAGCACTATTGCCATAAGTCCTTCTTTGGACTTATACATTTTATAACTTTTAATGTGTTCTTAGCTTATCTCTTTTAAATAAAGTTTTTATTTTGGAACAATTTTAGATTTACAGAAAAGTGGCTAAGATAATGAAGAGAATTCCCATACACATTTTACCAGTTTTCCCCAATGTTACCAACTTACATTACTTTTCAAAATTCACAAAACACCATGGATGCATGACTGCAGACTTCATTTGAAGTTTATAAGGTTTCCCACTAGTGTTCCTTTTCTGTGCCAATCTTGAGTCCAGGATACCATATTGCATTTAGACACGTTGTTTTCTTATGTTATTCTGGTCTGCAATAGTTTCTCAGTTTTTTCTTGTCTTTCAGGACCTTGACATCTTGAGGAGTCCTCCCCAGGTATTTTCTAAAATATTCATCAGTTTGGATTTGCCTAATGTTTTCTTCCTAACTAGACTGAGGTTACAGGTTTGGGGGAAGAATACCATAGAAGTACCCTTCTAATCATGTTTTATCAGGAGCATATGTTATCAACCTGAGTTATCATTGGTGGTATTAACCTTGAGAAATTGTGTCAATTATTAAGCAACATTTCTCATCTACAGGTTGAGTAGCCCTAATCTTAAAATCTAAAATCTAAAATGCTCCTAAATCTGAAACCATTAAGCACCTACATGAAGTTCAAAGGAAGCATGTCTGAAATGTTGGAGCATTTTAGATTTCAAATTTTGTATTAGAGATTCTTACCTGGAAAATATAATGCAAATATTCTGAAACTTTTTAAAAAATTGAAATTCAAAACACTTTTGGTTCCAAGCATTTTAGATCAGGGATACTTAACCTGTATAAAGATATTATTTTCCCCTTTTTCTTATTCTATTTTTAGGAGTGAATCATTAAGTCCAGCCCACCTTCAAAAGAGGGTTTTGCTTGTTTTTAAACTAGGTTGTATAGTGTTTACTGGTACATAAGAAATTACCAAATTTAATGGCTTACAACAACACCCATTTACTGTCTGACAGTTTTCATGCTGCAGGTGTCTGAGCATGGCTTAGCTGAGCCCTGGGTTCAGGGTCTCGGTAGACTGAAATCAAGGTGCTTGCAGTGCTGTGATCTTATATGGAGCTCAGTGCCTCTTCCAAGGTCATTCAGATTGTTGGCAGAATTCAGTTCATTGTGGTTGTAGGACTGGAGTCTCCATGTTTCTGCTGGCTGTTGGCCACGGACTGCTCTGAAATCCTAGAGGTGACCCTCAAATCCTGGCCACGTCACCTCTTCAACAGGCCGTGCACAGCAGACTGTTTGCTTTCTTCGGGCCAGTGGGAGCCTCTTGCCCCTGCGTACTGAGTCACCCAGGATAATCTTCCTCTTGGACTAACACATGATTAGTAACCTAATCATGGAGTGAAATCCATCATATTCACAGATTCTGTCCACACTCAGAGGGAAGAATTATGCGAGACTATGTACCGCAGACTGGGAGACTCTGTGGGGCCATCTTACAATTCTTTCCACCATAGGTTGTCTTATTGAGTTATAAGAGTTCTTTATGAATTTTAGAAACAGATCTTCCATCAGATATAAATGTTTTGCAAATATTTTAATTTCTGTCTATGGCTTATTTCTGTAACAGTGCCTTTTGAAGAACAAAATTTTGACTAAGTTAGTTGGTCAGTTTTTTGTATTTGATAGCTTATACTTTTTTGTGTGTTCTACTTAAAATATATTTGTCTTATCCAAGGTCACTAAAATGTTCTCCCATGTCTTCTCCTAGGAATGACAAAATGCCAAGGCAATTAAGTGAAGACAGGAAAATCTGTCAACAACCAATGCTGCAATAAATGGATACTATGTGCAAAAAAATTAAACCTTTACTGCATATCATTTGCAAAATTTAAATCAAAATGGAACATAGACTGAAATGTAAAACATGAAACTGTGACGTCTTTATTGATAGCATCAAAATTATCTATGATCCAGTGGATACATGATATTCTAATATAATAAAACCTATCCACTCTTTTAATAATAATTTTATAGCAAATATTTACTCAGCAACAACTTTTTGCCAGGAACTAGAAAGAGAGTGTTGAAGAAAAACAGATGAAATTCTTGTTGATATGAAGATTACAGTTTAGGGGAAAAAACAAACACCGATAAAATAATCAAACATAAGAATAATAACTAAAAATAAATCTAGAAAAATTACATATTCATACCCTTTGACATAGCCATCTAAGGAATCTATCCCAAAGATATGCCCATAATAACCAGAACTTCCACCTTTCATCTTCCAATGGAACTAATACTTGAGCAGATAACAATTATAAAACTTGGAAAAAATCTGTACAAAATATTTGAGAGGATTAGAGGGTGACAAGAATAGCCAAATACTGGACATCATATAGAGTTCATTCGTTCATTCTTTCTTTTTCTTGTACCTAAGGAGTACACCACTGTGTTTGCCATTATTTATTCCACAATCTTTTCTTTATAAACAATTGTTTTGTTTTTTTCTGTTTTTGCTGTAACAATAACAATAAAAATGCTGCATGAATAGCTTTGCCATTTGATACTTTTTGCTGGAGAATTTTTCGGAGAAATTATTTAATGAGTCATCATTATGCATAATGTTAGCTATAGGTTTTTCATATATATGACATTTATTAAGTGAAGAAGTGGAGAAAATTCCCTCCTATTCCAGATTTGTTGAAAGATTTTTTTCAAGGACAGGTGAAGTCATTCTTTTTTTTTTTTTTTTTTGCATCTAATAAGGAGGATGTCTCTAAAAGAATACTATTGAAATTTTAATGTGAGTCAAAACTAGACACAGAACTAGATTAAAATTTCATAATTAAGTTATGGTTATGTAAAAGTGTTCTTGTTCTTATAAAATACACACTGAGGTATTTAGGGATAAAGGGAGACAATACACATAGACCTTAAATTGTATGCATTAGTTTTAATTTTTGAAGTAATATTAATATTGTTACCTTGAAATGATTATTGTATGATAAAAATACGAAATTTTGCTAATATTGGTAGAAAAAAGATTTTATAGATAATAGAATACAGATAAAAATATAAAATCAAAGGAGTAAAAATCTTACAAATGAATTGGAAAAACTAGTATGAACTCATGAATTTTTTTCTATTAAAACACATAATAAAGAAGACACGAAAACCAAAAATCACTTCTAGTACCCAGATTACAGTCTCTGAACACATTTTCCATTAAAAAGGACCAGGGGGATTTGAAGGAATGTTTGCTAATGTCAAATAAAAGACGATCCTGAACATCATATTATTTCAACACCAAGGAAGCAGCAAATGATGAACGAGATCATGTCAAAGAACAAAGGGAGCAAAGCCTAGAAACTCTGACTCCAAGTGGCTGAAATTAAGACAGTCTGAGCCTTAACCATGTTCACCGTTGCAGGTGGTTAGAGCAACAGCTAATGATTCAGGGAAATTGATAAAGGAAAAGAATTATGTATTCAATCTTTCTTTCTGTACAAACTATTTTTAGGGTAACCAGATCTTGCATAAGGACAAGTTTTTCTCTATGGGAAAAATTATAGCTAATAAATAAAAGGATTGATAGTATCAGAAAATCATCATTTTGCAACTTCTAATGAAAATCTGGCTCTAGGCAGAAATTTCACTGAATATGAAAACTACTAGCTAAAGTTTGATGAGAACATTTTAAAAAGATAGATCAAACTGACTCTACCTGCACCCAATAATCCTAAAAAGTGGGTAAATCAGGCATTACGTACGTGGCGGTAAGATGCAATAGGAAGTACTACAGAATTATTCTTGCCTAAACACTTTAAATGAGTTGTGGAAAATACCATGAGGAAGCAATTGATCAAGTCTGTAAGAAGAATGATTTTGTTTTTTCTAAAAACAAAAAATTAAAAAAAAAAAAAAAAAAAAAGAATGGAAACATAAGACAAAGGGAACTTAGGTGATTTTAACCACTAGGTCCACCAGTGTGGACCCTTATTCAAAGAAACCAGCTATAGGCCAGGCACGGTGGCTCACCCCTGTAATCCTAGCACTCTGGGAGGCCGAGGCGGGCGGATTGCTCGAGGTCAGGAGTTTGAAACCAGCCTGAGCAAGAGCCAGACCCCGTCTCTACTATAAATAGAAAGAAATTAATTGGCCAACTAATATATATAGACAAAATTAGCCGGGCATGGTGGCACATGCCTGTAGTCCCAGCTACTCAGGAGGCTGAGGCAGCAGGATTGCCTGAGCCCAGGAGTTTGAGGTTGCTGTGAGCTAGGCTGATGCTATGGCACTCACTCTAGCCTGGGCAAGAAAGCGAGACTCTGTCTCAAAAAAATAAAAATAAAAAAACAAAGAAACCAGCTATAAACATACTTTTGAAGCAACCAAGGGACATTGACTATTGGCTGGGCATTTGACATTTTTGTTAGTTTTATTAGGAAATATTGTCACAGTAGAGATTATATATAATACATAGTTCAAAATGCATACTGCTCGATGAAGTTTTAGAGGAGAAAGGACAAGATGAGATGTAAAATGTTTTAAAATACTCAAACAAAAGTCAAGTGGAGGGATAGAGCAAAATCAGCAATAGATTGACGGTCACTATTGCTGGGAGTTGGGTAGATGGGCATTTAATATCTCGCTTTCTCAACTTCTGTATGTTCAAAATGTTCTGTAACAAAAAGTACAGAGTCACAACCCTTCAAGGAAGAGCACTGTAAAGGAAAGGAACATGACCTAATCTGGGAAGGTGAGAGTAGAGAAATCCTAAGTTGGGCTTCAAATGGAGCACTGGAGAGTGTTTAAACTAAACCAGGATGTCAGGAATGTTCCAGAAGATGGGACCAGCAAACCTAAAGATCCTGGGGCAGGTGGGAGTGTGGTGGTATTAAGGAGTAGAGAGATCTGCATGTTGGACTAGCACTTGTATGTCACTAGTTCAGCCACAGAGTTGACCTAGTGGGTACCACAGTAAGAAGGTGGCCCCGCTAGGCAATTATTTTAGAATGAGGAGGTACAGGTGAGGTGTGTTCTGTCTCCATATATGGTAGGGAACCCGTGGCCGCACTATACGTAATCCCAGTGCTGGGCCATTCCCCGTGAGCTCTCTGAGGAATCAGCTGAAAGTGCCCCCTGTGCTGAGCGTTTTCCACTCGCCCTCTCCAGCACAGCTCTCAGCCTTGAACTCAGCCCCACATTCCTAAAAGGGCGAATGAGCCTGCACTACACGCTCAGCTGATTTGAACAAAACCCTCATGGTCCAGCGTAAAGCTCATCTCCCCTCACACAGTTCTTGTTTCTTTGTATGGCAAATCCCTGAAGCTGATTAAATCAAGACCCAGAAGAATCTTAAATTCCTTATCCCTTTTATCCCACATCTCTTCAGTCTGTCTGCTTTTGTTGTGTTGATTCTTCTCACTAAATTTATCTGAAAACGTATTGTGTCCTCTCCCTGCCCGACAGACCTCATTGTGTGTATGTGTATATGTGTGCACGCATGTGTATGGACTGTTATGATAACACCACCTATGCCCTTCCTTTATTTTCTGTTTTCTTGAAATGTGTAGCTCACTGCGTCAACCCTCAGGATTAATCGTTTTCGAGCTATGTATCTCCTGAACCACAGTAAACAGTTAAAACTCCTGAGGATGTCAGGCAAGGCCCTTCTCCATGAGGACCTTGTCTATGTTCTGCACCTCTCCACCTGTACCCTGCAATTTCACCACGTTTCTCACTACTCAAAGTTCTCTCAGTGTCTCATGACTTTCTGTCATTCTCTGGGGCAGTCAGGTGAATGTCTCCTTCTTTGTAAGGAGGGAGGCACTATCCACTGGGCCAATAGCAATCTTTAAAATATTATCAACCTCTGCTCCCTGGGCTCTTTGTATTTCTCTGGCTCACAGCAGCTAGAGTCCCATGGGAGCTGCTGTTTCTATAAATGGCTAAGCAGGCAGCGCCAGGCGACACTAGCCACTGGAGCACAGCCCTGGCCTTGAGCCTTATGAGCCCCCAGCACTCACCTGTTGCCAGGAGCACAACTTTCCCTGTTGGCACCCCATGTCCTCCCTGAAAGAAAAGGGTTGAAACCCAAGGCCCAGGGCTGGCATGCTGGGGCATGCACAGCTGATCCCCAGAAGTTCTCCGTGGCCTGGAGAGACAGGAGGGAGTGAGAAGTTGGGAGAGGTGGACCCCTTGGTATTCTCTGTGGGGTTAACTGGAACCAGCAACAACTGGTGATGCAACATGGCCAGTGTTCCGCTATCTGAATAGACTCAGGTACTCCCGGAAGAACAAGCAAATTGTGCAGAAAGAGCCCAAAATCCTGGGCATTCTTGGAGGGCCTTCTACCAACAGGAGGTTGACAGGAGGTCCTTCTTCAGTGAGTGGAGCTAGGAATGTAGGAAGAGAGGAATGCTTCTTGAAACCCTCTGCAGTCCAAAAGGAGTTGATTCACAGAGCTCTTGATGGCTTTACAGACTATCAAACCTTGGAAGTCTTTGCCTGGCCCAGCGTTAACCTTTTAGTTTCTACATCATGGGGAAATCTGGGGGTAAATGCTGTTAATAAACCACTTGCAAAATATTTTACTAGTATATTTACAACTGGTATGGCAGTATTGTACTTAGTAGGTTCAAAGTCTCTAATCTCTTGATATGGGCTCTGGAATTTTGAACTGAGGCACCCTCTGTTATTTATGGGTCCTTTCCAATAAACATGCTTGTGTAGCGCTCCTCCCCACAAGCAATTTTCCATCTGTCCTGTTTAGAGAGGCAGCACTGTGCTTCTCCCAGCTGGCCAGATGAGTGGACTGTGGCACTGCATTGTTTATACAGCTGCCCCACAGACATGTCCCAAAGACTGACTGGAGGTAAGAGTAGGAGGCCTTGCAGATTTCAGATCTAAGCTAAATTCTCTTACAAGTGACTAGAAACTCTGTTTGAATGGTTATGCATGTGTTCCCAGCATTGATGAAGCAGCTGCTGTGACCCTGTTTGTCTGCAGTCTGTGAATCTGTTAGAACTTGGGGGAAAGGGCCGTCCCCATCCCCAGCTTACAACAAAAGCCATATCCGCAGGTTTCCTGATTTATACATGACAGCTTCAGAATTTATGTCAGGATATGTGTGCCAATCTAAATAAAGCAGTGTTTCCAAGCAAGTATTTCCAAGATATGTTTGTTTTGTTTTCACTCTTAAAAAACTGACTTACTAAACTTGGAAATAGAAGTTAAGGTCTACATGCTGTCATCATAGTGAAGCTATGAAAACCCACTCTTTTTTGACTTCTATTGCTACAGTTGCTATGTCAGCTGTGAGTCTTATGGCCAGTTTTGGTGATGTATCCTTTGCTCTCTGACTACTTTTAATATATATATATATATATATATATTTTTTTTTTGTCTTTTGGTGTACAGGTATTTGATTATAACATATGTAGGTATATATATTATTGAATTCTTGTCTTTTCTCGTATGCAATATTATCAATAAATTTCTGATTCTTTTGCCCCACCTCTCTCCTCTATGGTTTTTCTTTCTAAGTCTTCAATAAGACTATTCTTGATGTTATTATTTTCATCATGTATGTTACTTGTATCTTTTTATAGTTCTTCTTTCTTTGTCACCTTGGGCTTATTCTGGTTAATTTCTTCAGTTCAGTACACTAAGTTTTTTTTCTGCTTTGTCTTATATGCTATTTAATCCATCCACTGAATTTTTAATTTAGTGTGTATGTATTATATATGCAATCTATTCTGAGTAGTTCTATTTAGTTCTTTATCAAATATACTTGATCGCTTATGATGGTATGTATTTTGTAGCTTATTCCTTTTATAATTCCCTTATTTACTCCTTATAAATATTTAGACATTTAGCATATATTGTCTATTGGCTAATTCTAGTACCTGCAGCAAGTTTTCTTCTGAAATTTGTTGCTCTGCTTACACTCAGCTCAGGTTTGTATTTGAAAATTGCTTGCTTTATTTTATCCAGAAGGCTTAGATATTATGAATCAATATGATTTCTTTACCATGTTGCTAGAAATAAGACTTCGCAGTTACTTAAAAAGAATATTTTAAGAAAATACTTCATATCAGAAACTTTGTAAAATACTTAAAAGTATAATGCAATCTAACCTATAATAGATATGTATTACATATTCTCTCCTATAATATTTCTTAAAACATTGACATATTTTATCACAAAGTACTACTAAATGACATGGGAAAATACTAATGATACAATGATGAATGAAAATAACAAAGCTGCTCCTTAATATCCTTGAAGTAAGAAATACAAAATGCCCCCCATAAATTTTAGAAAATAATACCTTTCAATACCATTCAGTTTCTGATCACCTATTTCTTTCAAACTATTTAATTTTTTTTTAATTTAGCTATGATTTGAACAAGGCTGGACCTAATCCTAGAGATACTAGAATATCTAAACAAGTCCAAATAGTTTGGGAAATGTGTTTTAAAGAGAAAAAAAAAAGGTGTCAGGATTCCAGTGTGGAGTGAATTTTGGAAAACCCTGGAAACACAAGTTACATTTCTTATATAGAGATCCCCCTATTATATACAGATATTATATTATTATAATAAAATCTAAAATATAGATAGAACTAGTAGAAAGGTAGATCTGAACTAGCACTTAGTAGCATTTTAAAGTACCAGGAAATTTTTATTTTAATTCAACTTATATATTAATCAGTCAAATGTAATATACTGTCTTTAGCCAAAGTATAAATAAAAATTTGATCATATCTGCATTTCAGAAAATGAAAACAGAATTCAGTAACAGTAGGAACACATCTGAGGCACATTCCCATGGAAGAGCATGGCTCCTTTTTCCAAAATCAGATAGCCAAGCTCCCTGGTCTACCCTAACAAATAAAAAATCTTCCATGTAAAAAGGTTTAGGCCTAGGAATAAGATTTCCCAGAAAGTGAGGTATTCTTTCTCCTCTTTAAATTCATGTTTCTTGGCCAGAAGCCCTGGCCACTCCTGGAATTTCCATTACAAAATTTAAATGTTGTAGCAATAATTTTTGAACGCTGTAAGTTCTGTAAATTTATTCACTAATCATATAGAAAAAAAAATGTATGTGCATTTTAGATAAAATATGCCCTGTGTTATGGTTTTGCTAAGCCAGCCAAATTGAATGTAAACAAAATGTAAATTAAGCATGACTTTCATTATGAGTTTCAATCACATAGATCTTTCTGTGGACAAGAAAATTTCAGAGTTATGGTTTATGTATTTAAATTCTTCATTCTATGTCAGTTTTAATATATCTTCTCCATGATGACACGACATATGCTTTCTAGTAGCTAATGGGTAGTTGTAGTTTAATCAACGAAGGGCTTATAACAAGTTACAGGAATTGTGTGCGGTGGGAACAGAGGACCCATCTGCACGCAGACCTTGGCTTTTCAAGACAGTAACTATGTGACTTTCTTTAGTCTCCTAAGTGCAGTGCGGTGCAACAGAAAAGATGTCTCATTTAGTTCCAGAATATATTTAAATGCATGTTCTCTAAAATGGCATTGGCCATGAAGATATGGGTTACAAATCTAGAGAAGCGAAGATGCTTTTTCTGTCTCTGCAACTTCTGGGGGAAGACAGAGGAGATGGTAGGAAGAGAAAGAGGGGAATAGAAGTTTGGGGAGTGTTGGCCTGACTTTGCACTAATGACCCCACTTTCAGGTAGGGAATGTTAAATGGAACTTCTGTCGATATTAGAAGATGGTCTTAGCAAAAGAAGAGTAAGGCCTCGCTCGGTTTATTTGTTACTCTTGTTGAAGTCTTCTTTACAAAATAAAACAGTAAAAAGTAACTATATGAGAAATATATGAACTACCCATGTCTATATATAAAAATCAATGAACTTGGTAGTTATGTAACAAATGTGAACTTAGAATTTTTTTTTTTAGAAATCCCCATTAAGTCAAAAAGGTTTTGCATTTCACCACAGCAACTGCTGTTGAGAGATCACTGAGAACATCACACAGGCAACAAGAACAATTGTCTTTTGAGTAAGAGCAAGAGGGAGTGTTTTTCAAGGAAGGAAGCAATATGTAGTTCTTTTTAGTTTAGCAAAGAGGAGATTTCTGCATCCCCCACCTCGCCACCTGCAAAAAGCATTCTTAGACATTTGAGAGAAGCACATTTTTAAATGGCATTACCAGAGTGTAGTCACATTAAGAAAAATGTACTTGTAGCTTTTTAGCATCATGTAATCACAATGGGCAAGGGAATGAGCAAATAAAATACTGAAATCAATTGAAATAGTTTAGTTATGTAATTTTACATCTTTTCTTTTTAATACACGCTAATTGGAAAAGAAACTAGAATATACAGATAAGTGAAATATGAAAAAAACAAAAATTGCTTGCTATCTTACCACTTAGATATAATAGCCACTCTTGATATGTTGATGTGTCTTCCGATTTTTATATTCATCTACCAAGATAGTTAAACATCTAGATGTTTATTTCTACTTATCCATAACAAAGCTAAGAATGGATTAGATATCTTGTTTTATAGCCTTTTTTTACTTAAAATTATATAATATGCAGCCATTGTTTTCTTGGAAATAAATATACAACTTCATTTTAAATCACTATATATTGTTTTATGTTATATATGTATGTATATACTCATATGAGAGTATATGTATGTAGAATAGAGAGATTATGTGTATGTGTGTGTATATATTTAGAGTATATATTTAGAGTGTATATATATATATACACACACATACATGTATGAGTGTAGAAGGGATGTCCTGAAAGTATCCAACCACTGGATACTTCCTGGACAGCCCTCCTATATATATATATATATATATATATAGACAGAGAGAGAGAGAGAGAGTGTGCATGTGTGTGTGTGTGTGTGTGTACTCTAAATCCCAACTTTGGAACATTTAATTTGTTCCTATATTTTAACAGATTGCTTAGGCTTCCTTACTGTTGGTTGCTAGACTTCAAGGGTATGCATCCTAAGACAGTAAGGTGCATGGCATTTTTGTCACCTAGCCTCAGAAGTTGTGTATTGTCAATTCTTGATTCCTTAATTGGTCAAGGCAGCCATAAAGTCCAACTTAGTTTCAAGGGAACATAGCAGATCTTCCCTCTTATTGGGGAAGTGGAAAGATTTCAGGTGCTGATGGAGCATATTTTTCCAATAGCCCTTGGAAAATACAATCTATCATACTAGTTTTCTCATTGAGTGGAGATATGATGACGGGTGTCTTTTCAGCACTGAAAGATAGAGAATACCTTCACAGTTTTTATGTAGTTTCTTTATTCCATGAATGAGGCCAGAAACAAGGTGATAACTATTTTCTGTATATTTTTAACTTCTTACTTTTTTGTAAAAGTATTTTTATTATGAAAGAAAGGAAATCATTATTTGAAATTTCAAAGCAAAATTTAAAGGGAATGTGGATGTTTTTATTTTGTAGCTATTAGGTTTGTTTAGACTTTTAGGGATCTGAAAGCATGGAACATTATTTTTAAATATGCTCAGTGCCTAATTTAGTGGCACACACAGACAGACACCAAATACACTCTCTAAGTACCTGAGTTCATTCTGTTATTGATCAGGTGTTTTGTTACAAGGTATGGGCAACAATCTTGTGAACCATGAATGCATTCCTGCAACCCACGTTTACCTAAATGGAAAATAACACTGAAGTTTTAATCAATGAGAGCCTCACAGGTGAAAATGCTCCTGACCTCTGGGACAAAAGGATTGAGATAAGAGTGCAAGGTTTCCTGGCCAACATACAGTATATCTTTATACTAAAGAAGAGTCTAAGTAGTTACATGATGTTTCAGAGTCAAAAAGCACCAAGACTCTGGAATGACTTTCTACTTCTTACCTCTTCAAACAAGCCATTGTTGGTTGAAGCACCTGCTCCTCTCCTAACAGATACTGAATAGCAAGATTTTTCAAAAGCTGCTCTAAAGATACCTTGGTTGTATCCCTGAGCTTCTAAACAGTCTGTCTTTAAATGAAGACATAGTATTTTTCAATAGCTCTTGCCTTATACCCCTCCCAACTGAGTCGCCAAAGAAATGCCACTTGTTTGAAGTGAATTTCTTTCTTTACAACGAAAAACTATCTTCCCTCTTCTGAAATATTTAACAGTCTGACCTACACTATTACTCCACACTCGACTCAGTATCTTTGTCAAGAGAGAGAAGTGAGTCATTTTTCTTAAACTGCTACTAATGCTGACAATGGCCTGCCCTATCATTTATTTCCACGAGGAAGAGAGATGTAATTATTGTGTGTTGCTTTGCTTCTTATAGGATGCTTACCTTATCTTAATTTTTACATGTCTAATGAGAACTGTTCTGTGAATACTATATATTTCCTATTGAAACCCAGCAGCTGTCTATTTCCCTTTGTCTTGCATTTTATTTCTCTTCATTTTAAGAGTGCTATTCATGCAATATGCTGAACTGAATTAAGGAAGCTGACTATTTCCCTAATGAAATGCTCTGTGGTCTGTGTGGCTTGTTAACATTTGATTGTTGCACTTTTTTTTCTTTTAACTGTTCTTTAACATTCTTGTTTGGATGTTCTATCAGGGGAGCACAGCTACTCATCTACCCTTGACCAAAGAACGATCCTCTTCTATCAGGGAAGGTCATGCTCTTCAACTGAATGTGCAGCTTTGAGAAGGACACACGTAGAGCAGAGGGAGGAAGGGGACACCCGCCTAGACAGTCAGATCAGTCAAACTGACCCTGGAGATCCATAGGGTTACAGATGTCACAGCCAGATCACCCACACATCCTGTTCTTTAACATTCTTATGTTTTTCTCTTTAGACTCATGGCAAAGTAGTGTCCAACTTACGGAATAGGCTGCTTTCAAAATACACATGAGACATACTAGCACCTGATGGGCTCTTTTGTGTTCCCAAAAATTATGGCACAGTTCTAATTTTGGAAACACCTTCTAGACATTCATGGCACTGAAAGACAACACAATCAGCTATGTCAGGGACATGGAGAATCCTGTTACAGTGCAGATGTAACTCAGCAATAGGAAGAGGATATGGCCAGTAAAAATGTGGTAATAAAGGTAATGAACATGAAGGCGCTTTGTAAACTATCAGATGCAATATAAATATCAGCTTGCATGATATGAAAATTAATTGTTTAAGTCAGGAAGCTCACTCTCAAAGAAGTATTTACCACAAGGGGATATATGCATATAAAGTGAAAAGAGTTTTAAAGGAACACGTTCTATTTTCTGCTTTTTTTCCATGAGAATAGAGCAACTATGGGTCCATAATCAGTGCTCTGAATAAGTAGAATATGACAGGATACAATCACAGAGCAATTTTTAAAAATTCCTCCCACCAGCTTTGATGGGATAATTTCAGGTAAGTCCCTTGCATCTCTGGTCACCCCTAGATAACAAACAGCTCTCTAAATTGAAGTCACAAAAGCTGCATTCATTTCTTTAGTTAAACTATAATATTGAAAATTCTAAATGCCATTACTCATCCAAGCTTCTCTCTTAAAGGCTGGCTTCAGGCAGGAAGGGGGCTGCCAGTTTGCTCTCTCTTCCACACCTCAGCTATCAACCTCTGCCCGCTAGGCAGCCAGTAGCTCTTCTAGGATTGGGGTGGAAAGGAGAGATAAATCACTGAATAAATATGATCTGGTTGTAATGTTGTGATGTATTGAGGGAAGTGGATTTTAGAAACTGACTCATTAGAAATTTGCTCACTGGCAATATGTGACTGGACTTCCTATGGTGTGAGGTTCCAGCTCTCTGGTTGAAACCTCCTCAGTCCCTTGACATCTGTTGTTCTCGTCACAGGATGTACAATTGGTGTGGAGAAAGTGTGCCCCTTGGGCCCACCAATGGTAGAAGTGTGAGTCACTCCCACTCCTGCCATCTCTGCTCTGTGATCACAGGCAGCTAGCCAGTCACAGCCTCTTGGTTTGGGATTTTCCCCAAGCATAATTCCGGTATCAATTCATGGTGTCTACAAACTCTGAGAAATTCATATTGAGCCCCTGATTGTCCTTCTCCAGGTTCCCCTCACCAGGCTTACGTGTGGTGGAAAGGGAGAGCCACTGCCTGCCCCTCCACCATGGGAAGGGAGGGCTCATGCCACAGACTCAGGCGAAGTGACCGAGGAGGCCTGGTTTCTTCAACAAGTCAGTGTCATTAAAATGTATGGAGGTATTGATAAAAAATAGCTAGAATAAGTGCAAGCTCTGCTTTGACAATATTTAGATGAACCAGATATAAAGGACATTTTTTAGGTAATTGAAGATATTTGAAAATAGTGTGATCTTTAAAAGAGATAAAAATTTATTGAAATCAGAAGTTGGAAAGTGATTGAAAAAAGGTACAAGATAAAATGGGCAGTATGATCTCATATGAATTAAAAATGCATATATATGAGAGAATTTGCAAATGTATGTTTATAATATATATTAAGATATTAACTGTGGTGATCTCTTTGTAGTTGAAATATGATATTTTATCTTGCCATTTTTGCTTGTCTTTATCTTTAAATTTTCAACAATATATAGGAATATTTCTGGCAAAAAGAGACTTCTTTCTTGGTTCCTCCAACATTTTAAATGTCCATTTATGGTAAGTTACAGTTAAAAATTAAAAAAGAAAGAGTGATTTGGGGCTTTTGTTTTGCAAGGCTTCCTTAAATGATCTAGTACCTCATGTTGGAATGGAATTATAACTGGTAACAAGTTCTTTATTCCCTTTGTTTGCCAAAAATTTCCATTTTAACATCTTGCTAACATACCACTCACTGGTTCACTTGCCAGCAAGGTAACCAGTGCTCTGGTCATGCACCATCCAGAGCCGCCTTTTGTAACAAACTAATAAGCCTAGAGAGTTGTGATTTCTGATCTATCATGCCATTGTCAAAGCACCATTGCTTAGGCATAGCTAGAGAATATAATCATCCTTTGCAATCCGTGTGCTATACCTGGATAAAAATAAATTTTAAAAAAATTTATTTAAAATATTTTTTTAAAAAAGAGAATATAGACATGCCATGATTTCCAGTGGGTTGTTATGGCAGTGTCAACCAATAATGTAAGACAGACAAGTACTCTCCACTTGGGGAAAAAAAAAAAAGAGAGAAAAATCCTATAATGTCTTCCTACCACAAGAGTAAAAATCCATAGTTTTTACAATGACTGACAATGCTCTATCTCTCCTCTACCTGGCATGGTCTTCTCCCAAAACTTCAAGGGCTGAATCTTTTTCTTGAGTCATACTTCAGCTCAAATGTCATATCCCTAAGGAAGATTTTTATGACAATTCTACTTACTGCTTGTCCTCCATTCCCTCCCTGTCACACTATTCTCTGTTTTCTTCTTATCAAGTCAGTACCTACAATGGTTTTTTATGTATTTGTTTGTCACAGGTTTCATTGTTTTTTGCCCCCCTTTCATGCTCCCTGAGATAGGGACATGGGCTCTCTCCTTCATTGTGATAAATTTCTTACACAGTTTTAGGCACATAGTAGCTGCTTAACAGATATTTGTCAAATGAATAGATCGATGCTCTAGATACATTCATGCAGATAAATTAGCCGACTATAGTAATGACCATAAACAGACTGAGTTCAGCCAAGGGCTGAAGCTTAACAGTATTTTGTAAAGAACACGACTTTCACGTATAAGTGAGATCAAGTGGTGTTTTTCTTTCTGTGTGTGGCTCATTTCACTTACCACCAGGCTCATCCATTTTGTCACAAGTGACAGTAACTCCTTTCTTTCAGACTGAATAATAATTCCATTGTCTATTATTGTATTCCATTGTCTATTATTGTATTCCATTGTGTGTGTGTATACACACACATACACACACACTCACACCCCACACACAAGTTTTTTATTCACTCATCCATGGATGAATTGGTTGTTTCCGTATCTTGAAAACTGTCATTTCCATATATTGAATTAGGTTATTTCCATGTCTTGGATAATAATCTTACTTATATGTAGAATCTAAAAAATGTAAAATTCATAGAAATAGAGAGTAGAATTGTGGTTATAGGAATGGGGGAAGAAACGAGGAGATGTTGGTCAGAGTACAAACTTGCCTTTATATTGAATGAATAAGTCTAGAGATCTAAGGTACAGCTTGAGGAGTCTAGTTAATAATATTGCATTGTATACTGAAAATTTGCTAATGGTGTAAATTTTAGGTATTCTTATCACTATGTGAGGTGATGGATGTGTTAGTTTGCTTGACTGTAGTAATCATTTATATGCACATATACATATATATCTCAAAACATCATGTAGTATACTTTGAATATATAATAAACACAAATTAGTTTAAAAGAAAACAATAGAAAAATATCATCAAAAATCCCAGAACTCCAAGCAAATATTTGAAAATATAACCATATTTAAAAAATAATAAAGTGACTTTTTTTCTCTAGTGTGCTAAAAAAATTAAAAATTTGATAAATCAGAGTTGTCTAGGGTTTAACAATGGATATGCTCATGTTATAGTGAGGGAGTGAAAATTGCTGTCATCTTCCTGGTGAGACAATTTGAAAATGGATTAAGGTATAAAATGTTCAGCAGTCATATTTCTGGGGCATTTATGGAATGAAGATCACAAGTAGAGATTGGTATAGACAGAAGGATATCCACAACTTACAGCAAGCTATATTTCATCACCGGGCATTAGTTTCTGCGAAGCACAGTGCAGATGCAAAACGGAATAGTATGCAGTCATTGAAATGTGGGTGCAGAAGAATTAACAATGTTATTTCTGGTGATGAAACTTGGAGTGATTTTTTTGCTTTCTTCTCTGCACATTCTCAAATGATTGAGTATTTTATATTTAACATTTCTATTTTTAAAAATAATAAAAGCTTTGGCAAAAATCACACATTTGTAACCTTTCAAAGGTTATATTATACTAACTATACTGTTTAACAGTCCAATATATTGTTCAGTGATGTACAAAATAATGAAGATCTTCACTTTGCTATCTCCTCAAATATGAATGTAGCTTTAACCTTCAATTAATTGAATTTTAGAATTTAATCTGTGTGTATTCCATAAAGCTAATACGAATTTTATGCCTGCTATTCGGAGTCGTAGTTTCTTTTATTGTGCATTTGGCAGTCTAAGCAATAATTATAGATATCTCTTATAAAAAACCTCTGAACTCCTGCCTGGGTTTATATTAATAATACTATTCATGTTGATCCGGAACTGTTTTGAATAGCTTTGTACCATGATTAACTGGAATAAAAAATGAGTCATTACATAACACAAACTGCAGGAATGAGGCGGTGTCTTTGCAGGAACAAACAGTCCCTGCTGAATTACGATCTGGGGATAGCTACTTAGCCTCTACCTCACTTTCAGTTTCAAAACAAGAATATTTAAGTTGTGTCAAGAAGCTAGGGGTTCTTTGTTCATTGCTTATTTCTTATGAATAACTTGAGTACCGGCAGAGCTGAACGAACACCAACATAGTGAATTTTTGATCCTGAGATAGCAAAAACTCCACATCCAACAGCAGGTTTGTAACCAGTTTGACTTAGCGTTTTAAAGACTATAAAAGGGTATTCAGGGCAAATCCTGAGCAAATTATTTGTTAGTTTTTACATGCAATTCTCAAAGATACTAAGTCAGTATTTTGTTTGATTATGAAATAACCACGATAGTTGGTCCGTATGGAGTTTGTAGTTTTAGTGTCGTCCTCTTTAACGATGTAGCTAGAAATGTGCTGCTTCCTTTTAGTGTCAATGGTCAGTCACTGTGTGTCTCAACCATGCGTTTAGTTTATTTGGTCAAACGTAGTCCTAGACTTATGAACAATCACCTAGTTCTTATATTCTGCCACCCTATCAATTTGAAGAAGACATAAGGTAACACTAAGTGAGAGCCAGCCAGAAATGGATATTATTTATCTTCCATATTCATCCAGCTGACCAAAATGGATTCATTTCAATTAACTTCCTATTCAGAAGGTTCACGAAGTCTCTCTCATCTTCTCCTTGTTTTGCAATTGAAACACAATTTCCTTTCAGCCTTCTTGCCAACTCAGGTAACATTTCTTCAGAAGAACTTTTTCTTGGCCTTAGTGCTATCTCTGACTGCACCATCTCATGTCATTCATCTCCTGGAAATGCCAAAGAGAAATAAAGGATGCTTTCATTTCCTTATCCCTCTCTAGTGGATGATTAATGCACTCTTGAAGATGAAGTATACTAGTATATTCTTTCCTTTCTTGTTGGATCTCTCCCTAAAATGGCTGTTAGTCTGCAGCAAGTTTCTTGCAGCTTTTCTTCCACTCTAGTGTCTTTAACATACACCCCTGGGATCAATTATGTTTTCTCCATTTATTTATCCTCTTTTGTCTTTCTTTTCTGCCTTTGCTTCTTCTTGCTCACCCACCAAAGGTGTCCATCTCCCCAAACTGAATCTCAGCAACTTGCTTTCCAATTCTGTTATAATCAGCCTTTTTCCTGTTTTTAAAACTTAAACTATTTTCTATTCTTCTCTCTTAAATTTTTCATGTATTCATCATGGACTGTTGTCAGTTATTCAAGTATTTTATATCTTTTTCATTTCTATAGCCACTAACTAAATTTATTCATCAATAGGCTTGTATAGGGTTTTAGTCATGCTCACAGTGTATTACATACATTTCTAAACTGCTATCACTCTCTTTTTTCAACATACTTCACAGTCATCTACTAAGGTAGTTCTATAACTTTGAGAAAGAAAAATTATCAATGATTACTAAAAGTTTACTGAAAAATAAAATTAATCTCTCTAATATCAATTGTCTTTCATTAATAAACTCTTTAAAATTCTGGTAACTTTTTTTTTTAACAGACATTCTGTATTTTAGCCAAGATACTTTCTGTGGCAAATATATTAAAGTATCCCACCCCCATCCCTAAGAGGGATATAATTTTTTTAGTTTCAAAATACTGGTATGAAAAATGTTCTGTCTCCTTCTCTGCCATTGAACATCTTTTAACTTCTGTTGAAAACTAATTCAAGTTTAATTCTGTCTATCCGTAGACTTTATTCCCATTAAAAATATTGTTGAAAATTAGCCATGCACAAGATACTGTCCTCTGAGGGACACACAAAATACATTTGCATGAGGCAAAATCATTACTGTACACAATATAATTAAGGTCTAATAAAATGTTCTTATGGAGAAAGTATCATTGCACAATTACACTATATAAATAAGACCTGGTATAGGAAAGTCATTCCCAAACTCCTGACATCATGGTACACTGGAAAATAATATTATTTATTATATTATTATATTTAATATTGCACCTTGGTGTGAATAGAAAAGTCGCTACCAGAGGTGACCAGCCTGAGGGTTCTAAAAAATCACTCCAAATCTGGCCAACTAAAGGGCTGAGGCCATCAATATGTCAAGCATAGGTGTAGTTACTTCTATACCACCCAGCACTAACAGGGAAGATCTGGTGCAGGAGACCTCAGGAAAATCAGTCTCTTTGGGTAGTCATGAAAATAAGATTTGAAATGTAGTTGAAGTATTTTTTTGTTTCTTGTGGTTTGTTTGTTTTGCTTTTTAAATGGCATAGAAGGAGGAGAAACCCTCCAGTTCCTAAATGTCCAGAATAAATGAAAAGCCAAGTATGTTTGCAAAAAAGGGAGTAATTTTCTGGATTGGAAATGATTTGGTTGTTATTTATTCGCAGATAATTATATTGAGTTTTTATACCATTTTAGAAAAATTTAATTTTTTATCTCTTATTTACATTTGAAATTATTACACAAGGACAATACTTAATTTTCCTATTACCTTTACCATATTTACTCCCTTCTCAGTACCCCACTGCAAAGGCATTATTGAGTATTTTCCATATGTTTGCTTAGAGATGGAGTAGGTAAAATCTTGATCTAAGACAACAATTGAAATGAGGAACATAATTTGGTAAATCTATAGCAAATAATTAGACACATGAATGAATGATGAAAGAATATTCTTAAAAGTAAGATTTTTATTTAGAAGAGCCAAGCTTTGCTAACTTATTTTTTAAAAACTGAGTTTCAGGAAGAAAATGCTTGTAAAACTGTGCAGGTATTTATATTATAAGCCATAGAGTAATAAAAATGTATGGTGACATAACAGCCTTTTTTCCTCACAAAAAGAGAAATAAAAGTTTCACTAGTAACAGAAAGAGGAAAATAGGATAGGCATGTCTAGGATTTACAACTGTCTGGTTTCCAGTTCTTCCCATTCCTAGCCCTGACTACAAGGCAGAATCAGGGGAGTGTTATAAATACCCTAATAGAAATCCTGGTAGACCAGTGGAAAATCTGAGTGCAGCAGGGATGTCCCTACTTGCCAGGATGCATGTGGGAAGGCTTTAAGTCTTATAGAGAACTCCGAGGCCTTACATGGCTCCAAAGCCATGAGCAGGGGCCGGAGACTGGCAGTGCTGGTAACCAAATAGGTATTGAGATGGAAGTCAGGCCAGAACCATGGACAGCAACAGTGAAGTCCAGAGTGTGGTGCACAATAACCAGGAAGGGGTACAAGACCTAACCGGATGCCAGCTTATCCCCATAAAGATAGCTGGTGTGAGCTACACCACTGAGAGGATCAGCAAGGAATGAAGATGCCCCATGGATAAGGGGACACTTCCCAAGATGCGAGGTTGATATATAAACTCACTAAAAATGTACATCATCCCAGGGAGGAATGCAAAACAGTCGGAAGAGAATTCTAAATTTGACTACATACTTAAAAGAGTCTAATTTGTAAAGTGGAAATGAATAAATTACCCTGACTTCGTACATTATAATTTTTCAACGGCTAGGTGTAACTGGGAACTCGTGAACTACAATGAGTTCATTTATAAACAAATTAAAAATTAGATTTATCCATTCAGAATTTATGGCTATCATTGTAGACCAGTTATAATGTGTATTGGATTTCATCTTTTTATATAGAGAGCAGAGTCCTACCAGTGGCTTTAAATCATTGAAGAAAAACCTGTAGAAAAATTATGAGCAATATCCAGCTTCCAATTTCAATTCTTCTACTTACTAGCAGTATAACTTTGTTGAGAATAAATTCTCTATGGATCTCTCTCATTTCTGCTTGTCTTATAAGCAGAGCCATGGTCTTCTGTGTTTTGGATATATTTTAAGGATGTTTGTAAACAGCCTTGAAAGACAGATGTTACAACTGATAGCACAGAAATACACATGGATGGATAAAAAACTGTGGTATATATAAACAATGGAATGCTACTCATTTTATTGAAATGAGTAGCATTCCATTGTTTGGAAAAAGAGAAGAAAATCCTATCTTTTATGGCAACATGGATGAACCTGGAGGACATTATGCTAAGTGAAATAAGCCAGGCACAAAAAGACAAATACCACATGATCTCACTTATATGTGAAATATAAAAAAGTTGAAATCAAAAGTGGAGGTTAACAAATGCTGAAGGTAGGAAGATTAGGAAGATGTTGGCCAAAGCACACAAAATTTTAGTTAGGCAAGAGGAATGAGTTCAAGAGATGTGTTGTACATTGTGGTAACTACAGTTAATAACAAGGTATTATATACTTGAATATTGCTAAGAAGTGATTCTAAGTGTTCTCAACACAGAAAAAAAATGATATGTGAGGTGATCCACAGGATAAATTGCTTGATTTCACCATTCCACGGGGCATACAAATCCAAACATTATGCTGTATACCTAAATATATACAATGGCTACTCATCAACTAAAACATACGTAACAAAGAACGATAGATAAAAATAGTGTTTTCCTCTAGAGCAAAGTGCAGGCATGCTTGCCTCCCACAATTAAAGGTTTGAGTTCCCTAAGCTCAGGTCTCTCCTTCTATAATGCCATCTCCTGCATGTGCAATAGTCACCTGTGTCTCTTCATTTCATCCTCTTATAATTGCAGCTTGGGAAAATGGCACAAAAAATGCTATTGCTATTGCTTTAGATGATAAAGTTCTTTGTCTCTGAACTAGAAATCTCATGTCTTCTGTCATAGCATTTATGAAACCAGGGCAGGATACTTTCTTAGCACACACAATCCTGAGGCTCATTTCTTTCCTGACAAGGGAAGATTGTATTTCTTTCTTTACAGGGTTGTTGAGGGGATAAAGGAAGATAACGTAAAAAACATGAAGTAAAATGATGAAGAGCTTGGATTTTGTAGCCCAATGGCCTGGGTTTAAATTCCAGCTCTGCCATTTACCAACTAAACAACTTTGGACAAGTCACTTTATGTCTGTGTACCTTGAATTGCTCATAAGTTAAATGTGGATTGGTAAGAATTCTACCAGCCTTATAGTGTTCTGAGTATTAAATATTCTGAGAACACTGTCTTAAACATGGTATGCTGTAAAACATTGAGCAAAGACATTTATACTTAACTGGTGTTCAATAAATGATAAAAGCAGACAAATAGAGGAGAGATAAGTAGAGAGAAAGATTGGTAGATAGAGAAAGAGAGACAGATAGCCAGCCGGCCAATGCTGTTTCAGGAAATAGATCATTTCTGGCCACACATGTTTATGTGGAAGGACTTGAGGTTTGAATTTCCCAATAAATGATAGATAGAATCTATACATGCATAAAAGTAGGAGGCATGTGCAGTCCAGAAAAATATTCTTGCATAGGCAGAAAATTTTGAAGCAAGTAGGAGCAATAGCAGGTTGCAGCTACTGTGCATTTTTGCTCACCTTTCATTTTCAGTTCAATCTAAAGCACGCAGTAGGTGCTCGTTAATGTTATCAACTAACTAGAAAATTAAGGCCTTTAAATTATTGTCATGCCTGATGACTCTTTAAGTTAGAATTTAGTATGCATGGTTTCTATGTGCATTGATTTTTCTAAGATCTTCCAACTCCACTTCCTGGTAAGGCAGCATTTCAGTGCTATTTAAGGCCAAAAAGTACAGTTTCAAACAGTACATCTTTAAATGCAAATGCAACATTTCTTCCTCTCTCTTCAGTCCATTGGATTCAGAGGTTTATTGGGCACTTTCTCTGTTGCATTGATTTGGCACTAATGATGTGCTTCAATGTTAGAGCTAGATTATTCTACTTTTCTCTAAGAGAACACAGTGGTAATCTTAGTTTTTCTGTAATCCTCTCCATTTTTTATTCTTTGCCTCTCTATTTTTTTCTTCCAGTTTTATGTCATGAACAGCCGGTGGTAGCCACAGTGAAGAAATACATTTTCTGGCAGCTGTGAATGTTATCCTGGATACATACAATTCCCTAAAGAAATTAAACCATCTGTGTATTTTTCCAAATGCACTGAATTTATTGAAAAAAAAAAAAAACATATGATGCATCTATTGGAGAAAAGAGAAAAGGAAGATGCCTTTATAATAAATTGCAAATTAATGGCATGTTTAACCATCTAGAGTAATTTCCTACATTGAGTGAAAAGAACTTTTGATTTTTCATGTTTGCCTTTCCAATTTGTTTCCTTTGCTCATCTGTTTGAAGATTGGAACAATCTGTATAATTCTACAAAAAAAAAAAAAAAACGTTTACAAGTAGGAAATATTGTAATTGTAGAGCCCTCTGCCACCCTGGTAGAATCAGTTATGGAAGTCCTACTGCCTTATTTGACTAATCCTAGCTTTATAGATAATGACGTATATGTATTCCAGCTTTGTCAATTGGGATAGCAATAACAGAATGATAAATAACTATATTCAAGAAGACAGGTGAGACAGCTGATTGCATAGAAAGTGTGCCAGGTAACACTAACGTTTACAAAGTACATGCTTCCAATGTAGCATTACTGCCTTAGGTCATAGGTTAATGGAAGATATTCGTGTGTTCTGTACGTGTAATACATTTCATGTAGTGACCTCAAAAGACTTCAGTCACTCTGTCTTCTCACCTAACACAAGCTTCAGAAACAGTGAAGACCCTGTTGGCTATAAGTAAAATTTTACTTTTTCAACTTACTATGATTTGTTCTGCCAAAGTTGGCTCGGTCCTTTCCTTGTACTTTGTTAAGTGGAGCAAGTCCACATAATGGGTCTTCTGGAAGTGGCTCTCCCTATATGGTTATTGAGTGGCAGGGGAAGATGAGATGGCACTGGGTATAAGACAGTTCCCTGGGTAGGCTTGGACCGATCAGTTCTCCCCCTTTATTCTCAAGAATAATGTGTAATATGCTGAGAATGCAGCATCCTGACGTAGGGAGGGACTGACCAGAACAGCCCAGGCTCTGCTCCAGACCCCCTAGAAACCAGATGCCCTTCAGTGCTTTTGCCTGGGACATCACGTTGCTCCTGAGGTGGGCTGCTTTCTGGAGTCCCCCAGCTGTGATGCTAGTAGAGCATGCTCAGATGAAATTCCATCCTCCCTGGGCAGCTTTCCTGAGCCTGGGGAGACCAGTTCACAATGAATTCAAGGCTCCCAAAATAATAAACTCGTTTGTCATCACATGTGTGCGAGGGTGTTCTGTCTCACCAGACTCAGCCACATAGGTAACCAGTGCATGAGGAATCTGCTTCTCCCTGAGCAGGAAAAAATAATAGCTTATTTTCAGCTAGAGCACAACTGGCATTTGAGGCAAGGTATATTTCCACTGTGAAAGACTGTCCTGCACACTCCTGCAACATTCCCAAGCCTCACCACTGCGTGCCAGCAGTGACAACCGGAAAATGCACTCTTGTGTTTCCAGAAAGCTCCCTGTGCCGTGTAGGGGCCTTGTACCTGGTTGAGAACCACTGAGCCTTGGCGGATTTCTCTTCTCAGAACCAAGAGACATTCTTTACTGAGTTTGTGGTTAAGCCCTAGAGCTCAAGGAAGAAAATACCTTTTCTTCCAAAAGTCAGATAGGATCAAGTCTACAAGGATCAATTCTGTCTACACATTTATGTCTTTTTTATTTCTTTAAAAATATGATCTTTTTATGTTAAAAGGAGTGCTCTACTACTTTAAGGTCCAATTCTAAACAATATACTTCACATTCAGGCCAGTAATATACTTTGTATGGCCCAGTGCAAAATGAAAATGAAAGGCCTTTTGTTCAAAGTACAGGAAAAAAAGTTCAATTAAAGGTGCTCAAATTGTAAATAATTTTCTTTTAAAAATATTTTATCATAAAACATAATGGAGTAATAGTGATGTATGAATACAAATTACAAAAAGGGTAATATTTTTGTTGTCATAGTTTTATATAACACAAAAAACACTTTATTAATGTGATACCTTAATTGATCATAAAGTTTTTCTGGCTCGCTTTTCTGCAAATGCATTTATTAGGTCATCAAGATTTATCCTTTTGGCAACATCATGAACATGCCAGCCAATTGCTACTTTTATTACTCTCATTTTACAAGGCCTTTAAAGAAATTGGATGTCTGACAGGTAGTTGGTATTGACGAAATAGAATGTGTGCAAGATAGAACTGGTTTTCACAGAGGTGCCTAGCTTTCATTTTATTAAAGTTTCATTTTTTAACTATATTACCCAAGTGGAAATTTGAGAACCACCTTCTAAAAACCGCATAGGTGAGTCTAGCATGAGCAGAGGAGCTTGTGTACTGAAAATAAGTATGAGAAATTCTATCACACACAATTTAAAGCAACATCAGAAGCTTTTGGCAAATTCAAACTTATAATCATTAACAATCTTAAATTTTGAGGAGAATTGTTTGCTGACATAGCTATCACTAGATCTGTTTAGAATATTTCATAGGCTGTGACAACATTGGGGTAAAGTTCTGATAAATTATTTTAAAATATAAATTTTAGTACATCTAGAGCTAAAGATTCTCATAGAACAATTTTTCTAAAATGTTATCTTTCCATACGAGTCATTTTCATATAGTTCTGAGTTTAATTTTAAATATAAATTTATGCAATGGCATTTTAATATTTTCTCAGATATACTCTGTATCTTGTACTGTATATCTGACTTCATGTGACTGTAACTTGTGACTTTATGAATCACATATAATTCAAAATGTATTATTATGCATTCTATTGTTATATCTTCAATTACCAAGAAAAATTAACTTTAGAATTGTCTTCTTCAGTAGTAATTAGTTCATCTGAATCTTCATATGAGAAATGTTTTCTTCCATCAAATGCAGGAATTTTTCAAAGCCTGTGAATGTTTGCTTCCCAAATTTATAGTAGTCTTTGATACCAGAGATATTAAACTCTTTTAATAATTTTAATAATTCCATAATATGCTATATTGAAATGTCCATGTATATATACTTTTATTGAGAAAAAACTCATAAATTTTAAACTTTTAATGTATATAATTTAGTGGTTTTAGTATTCAAAAGGTTTTGAAACAATTACCACTATCTAATTCCTGAACATTTTGTCATCCCATTAGCATTCCCTCTCCATTCTGCCTACATCCCAGTCCCTGGTGACCAGTAATCTACATTCTTTCTCTATGGATTTGCCTATTCTGGATATTTCACTTAAATGCATTCATAAAATATGTAGCCTTTTGTGTCTGGCTTCATTCAATTAGAATAATATTTTCAAGGTTCATGCACATGAGCATGTATCAATTCTTCATTGCTGCTTTTTCCATTTTTTAACTTTAATTTTTTTTATTTCAGCATATTACGGGGTACAAATGTTTACATTATGTATATTGCCTATGCCCCACTCAAAGAGCTTCAAGCATGTCCATCCCCCGGATAGTGCACACCGCACACATTAGGTGTGAATATAGCCATCCCTTCCTCCTCCCACAACCTGCCCCACACCCATTGACTGTTACTACTATATGTGCACGTAAGTGTTGATCAATTCATACCCATTTGATGGTAAGTACATGTGGTGCTTGTTTCTCTACTCTTGTGATACTTCACTTAGTAGAATAGGTTTCAGCTCTATCAAGGATAACATAAGAGGTGCTAAATCACCCCTGTTTTTTGTGGCTGAGTAGAACTCCATGGCATACATATATCACATTTATTAGTCCACTCATGTATCGATGGGCATTTGAGTTGTTTACACATCTTTTCAATAGTGAATTGTGCTGCTGTAAGCATTCGAGTGCAGATGTCTTCTTTACAGAATGTCTTTTTTTCCTTCAGTTAGATGCCCAATAATTGGATTGCTAGATCAAATGGTAGCTCTATTTATAGCTCTTTGAGGTATCTCCATATTGCTTTCCACAGAGGTTGAACTAGTTTGCAGTCCCCCCAGCAGTGTAGGAGTGTTCCTATCTCTCTGCATCCATGCCAACATTTATCGTTTTGGGACTTTTTGATAAAAGCCATTCTCACTGGAATTAAGTAATATCTCATTGTGGTTTTGATTTGCATTTCCCTGATAATTAGAGATGTTGAAGATTTTTTATGTTTGTTGGCCATTATTCTGTCTTCTTTTGAAAAGTTTCTGTTCATGTCCTTTGCCCACTTTTTAATGGAGTTGTTTGAGTCTTTCTTGCTGATTTTCCTGAGTTCTTTATAGATTCTAGTTATCATCCCTTTATCACATGTGTAGCATGAGAATATTTTCTCTCATTCTGTAGGTTGTCTGTTTGTTCTTGTGATAGTTTCCTTGGCTGTGCAGAAGCTTTTTAATTTGACCTTTTTTAAATCAGGTCCCATTGATTTGTTTTTGTTGTCACTGTGATTGCTTTTTGGGTCTTCTTCATAAATTCTTTGCCTAAGCCAATATCTATAAGAGTTTTTCCCACATTTTCTTCTAGACTTTTTATGGTTTCATGCCTTAGATTTAAGTCTGTTATCCACTGTGAGCTGACTTTTGTGAGAGATGAGAGGTGCAGATCCTATTTCAGTCTTCTACATGTGGCTATCCAATTTCCCCAGCCCCATTTATTGAATAAGGATTCTTTTCCCTAGTGTACTTTTTATCTGCTTTGTCAAAGATTAGATGGCTATATGAGGTTGGTTTTAGATATGGGTTTTCAGTTCTGTTCTATTGGAAAAATTGAAAGCATTCTCACTTAGAACTGGAAACAGACAAGGTTGCCCTCTATCTCTGCTTCTATTCAACTTAGTGCTGGAAGTACCAGCCAGAGCAGTCAGACAAGAGAAGGATATCAAGGACATCCAAATGAGGGTATAAGAGGTCAAACTGTTGCTCTTTGCTGATGATATGATCTTATATATAGAAAACTCCAAAGATTCTGTCATGAGACTATTGGAATAGATAAACAAATTCATGTTACAAAATCAATGTACAGAAATAAGTAGCATTCCTATATGCCAACAACAGTCAAACTGAGAACCAAATCAAAGACTCAATACCCTTCACAATAGCAACAAAAAAAATAAAACACCTAGGAATATATTAAACTAAGGAAGTTAAGACCTCTACAGGGAGAACTATGAATCACTGAGGAAGGAAATAGCAGAGGATGTAAACAGGTGGAAAACCATACCATGCTCATGGGTCAGCAGAATAAACATTGTTAAAATGTCTTTACTACCCAAGATGATCTACAGATTCAATGTGATCCCTGTTAAAATACCAACATCGTTTTTTGCAGATCTAGAAGAAAATAATTCTACACTTTGTATGGAACCAGAGAAGACTCTGTATATCAAAAGCAATCTTAAGCAAAAAGAACAAGTTGGAAGGCATCAATTTACCAGACTTTAAGCTACACTACAAGCATATAGTAACTAAAACAGCATGGTACAAGCATAAGAACAGAGATATAGATCAATGCAACAGAACTGAGAACCCAGATATAATTCTTTTTTAATATTTGGAATAATTTATCGTTAAAACCCTCTAGTCCTTGACTTCATTTTGGGGGGAATTCTTTGAAAATTAATTCACCTCTTAGTTGTTACAATCTGTTAAGAATTTCTATTTCTGACACAAGAAGGTCAGTTTTGATAGTTTGTGGGGGTTTTGTGGTACTTTTTCACTTCATTGATATAATCTAATTTGTTTGCATACAATTGTTAATAGTATTCACTTATAATCATTTTTATTTCTGTAAGATTGGTAGTAATGCCCCTCTTTTATTCCTGATTTTAGGAATTTGAGTCTTTTCTCTTTTCTATTAATCAGTCTAGCTAGAGGTTTTCAATTTAATTTATTTATACTCTCATCTTTATTTACTTTGTTCTGGTTGCTTTGGATTTAGTTTAACCTTCTTTTTCTAGTTTCTTCTGATGGAAATTTAGGTTATTAATTTGAGATCTTCCTTATCTTTAAATATCAGTGCTTATAGCTATAAAGTTTGCTCTGATCACTGCTTTAGCTGCACTCTATAGGTTTTGGTATGTTGTCTTTTCATTTTCATTCATCTCAAAGTATTTTCTACTTTACATAATTTCTTCTTTGACCCAATTATTATGTAGGAATGCATTAATTTCCATGAATTTATGAATTTCCCAAATTTCCTTCAATTACTTTATCTTTAAATTTATTCCATTATAGTCAAAGAACATACTTTGTATGATTTCAAACCTTCCAACATTATTGAGGCTTGTTTTGTTTCATGATTTAACATATGGACAGTCTTGCAGAATGTACACTTGGAAAGAATATGAATTATTCTGTTCTTGGGTAGTGTTTTCCAGAGATGTGTGTTAGGTCTATCTGGTTTATGCTGGTGTTTATTTCCTCTATTACTTTGTTAGTCTTCTGGCTACTTGTTTTCATTATTATTGAAAGTAGTGTGTTGAAGTCTCCAGCTATTATTTTGAATTTTATATTTCTCTCTTTAATTTTGTCAGTTGTTGCTTCATGTATTTTGGTGTTCTGTTATTAAGTAACCATATATTTTAATCATTTTTTGATGATTAACATTTTAGTATTATAAAATATGTGAGTAACAATTCTTGTCTTAAAGTATACTTTGTCTAATATCAGTAAAGTCACTCCAGCTATCTTTTGATTATTGTTTTCATGGTTTATCTTACCTTTTACTTTTGACTTAGGTTGTTTATATATAGATATATAGATATATATATATATTCTCAAGTGTATAAACTGGCTGGGATAGTTGGATCTTGCTTCTGCAAATTCATTCTACCAATCTTTGCCTTTTCATTAGAGTGTTTAATCCATTAATCCATTTACATCTAAGGTAATTACTAATAAGGTAGGTTTTACATCTACCACTTTACCATTTGTTTTCTACATGTCTTATTTCCTTTGTTCTTTCTTTTATTATTTCCTCATTTCTGCTAAATAGATATTTCATAGTATGCTATTTCAAATAGTATACAAAAATTATGCTCTGAAATAATTTTGTTTTTTCACCCTCTTTTGTGTTGTTGTTGTCATATAAATTATATCTTTTATATTCTGTAACCATCAACACTAATTTGTAATTATTGCTTTATGTACTTTTTAAAAAACATCAGATAGGAGGAAAAAACATGTTTCAAACATAAAATACATTTTTACTAAATCTTTTATATTTATTTGTGTATACCCTTTACTAATGCTCTTTATTTCTTCATGTAGATTTGGAATTTGTCTTGTGTGCTGTTATTTCTGCTTGAAGGACTCACCTTTGTATTTTTCCTAGTACAAAGCTCCCAGCTATGCATGTCTTTCTTGTTCATCTGTCAATATCTTAATTTCTCCTCAATTTATCCTTCAAAATGTTGAACGACCAATTTTCTCTATATAAAATTCTTGGTTCACAGGTTTTTTTCTTTCCATACTTAAAACATATGTACCACCTTCTAGATTACTTGATTTCTGATGAGAACATCAGCTGCTATCTCATGAAGCATCCTTTGTATAGATTAGTCACTGTGCTCTGGCTGCTTTCAAGATGCTGTATTTGTCTTTTGACGTTTGACAGTTTGATACCCAGGTGATGATCTGTTTAAGTTTATCCTAGTGATAATTCATTGAGCTTCTTGGATGTGTAGATTAATATTTTTTACCACAATTGGCATATTTTTCCCAATATTTGTCAAATATTCTCTCTGCCCTTTTGTTTCCTTTTTTCCTGAGACTCCTGTTGTGTATATGCTGGCTTACTTGATAGTATCTCACTAATTCCTGAGGCCCTATTCAATACTTTTAACTGTTTTTCCTTCTCTTCATAAAGTTTGTTGATTCTTTCTTCTGCCTGACGCAATGTTCTGTAGAGTCCTCTGCAGTGAATCGTTCATTACTGTTATTACACCATTCAGCTCCAGAATTTCTATTTGGTTCTTTTTTAAAAATTTGTATATATAATTTATATGTCTTTATTTATATTCTCTATTTGGTAAAGCATGTTTTCCTTTAGTTTTTTCAACATGATTCCCTTTAGTTATTTGGGAACATTTAGTATAGCCTATTTAAAGTCTTTGTCTAGTAAGTCCAACATGTAGGTTTCCTCAAAGACAATTTCTATTGATTATTTCTTTCCTCATGTAAGGACCATGCTTTCTTCTTTCTTTGTATGCCTCACACATTTTCGTTGTTGTTGAAAACGGGACATTTTAAATAACAAAATAAGACAAACCTATGTATCAAACTCTCACACCTCCCCAGCATTTTTTGTTTTTGCTGTTTTCTTGTTTTGTGAGTTTTATGAACTTATTTTGTTAAGTTTGTATTTGTTGTCATGTGTGGCCATTGAAGTCTCTGCTCAGCTATCTTAGTGGTCAGTTAATATATTAGACAGAGAATTCCTTAAATTTGACCAGTAAGTCTCCTAATATTTGCCAAGGGGCTCTCTGTGAGTTTTGAAGCATGTTATCAATGCTTACACTGGAAACATGCACCTCTGACTTAGCCTTTGCCTCCTGCCATGCAGAGTGTCAAGATCAGCTAAAGGTGAGAGCTCAGGACCTTCCCAGAAGTTTTGTTTAGCACGTACATTGCCCTGTGCCTGAGCACAGCCCCAGACATGCATGTGGCCTCCTAGATTCCCAGGAACATTTCAGAGCATGTCAAACCCCCTGTGGACATCTCATTTCTCAACTTTTCCTTATAAGTTGTTGATTCATTTATTATTTGTTTCAACTAATATTCACTACCTCCAGGAGCCAGAAGTTAATTAAGTGCCTATTTTATTTCATTTTTCTGACATGTTCTTCCAGGAAGAAGGATTTTTTCCACTGAAAGAGCTCTGTGTCGAATCAAATGCAGTCTTAAAAGTAGGCTCTTTGAGCAGGCCACTACCAGAAGGGTCAAAAATAGCAATTTTCTGGGAGCAAGTCTTTTGGAGAACTCCAGAACCATTCTACCTCCTGTGGTGGCTGCCCATCTACTGGTTTTCACTACCAATGCAGGTTACTATTTTTCAGGGCCACCATGGAAATGGGGAGTGGGAGATGGACCACAGAGTCAACTGTATGTACCAAGCTGAGCTATTTTTCTTGAACAAAGTTCTAAAAAAGTTGATTCTGATGATTTTCCTTTTTGAAATTTTCTTTTATAAAATTTTCGTCACTTTAATGAAGAAAAGAATATTGGGATATCTTTATTCTACCACATCTACTGCATCGTTCCACGTGCACACTTTTACCGTGTAGTAGTTTACTGACAAAGTATGCCACCTGATCATTGGCAGTGCCTCTCTGGCACTCAGGCCAGACAGGTAATACTTATACAGATGCCTCAGGGGTGCGAATGGCAAGACCGTGCCCACCATGGCTCCCCCTGCAGCTCCACATGGAACCCCTCCTCTCTCTCCCCAGACTGTGACTGCTATTGCCACAGCTGCTGCTCCTATTGCAGCCATCACCACTGCCACCTGGGCCTATGCTCATCCCACAACCCCTTCCTCAGGTCCATGTGGCACACCAGACTGTCCCAGGCGTGCATATGCATTCCGAGAGACAAGGCCGACTGCTCAGCCCACACATCTCCTCCTGGCATATCCCCTCTGCTCACCTGCATGTTGCTTGCTCCATAGGACTTCACTTATACAATACAAGTTCGAAGGTAAAATGATTATTTAGAATTTTATTGCAGTGACAGAAAAGCATAAATCCAAATGAGCTGCCCCTCAAGAGAGAGCAGAGTCTTGCTCCCATTGAAGCCTATATTGGTCATGATTTCTAGACTTTTATAATATCTTTTCTTTCATCCCTTTGTCTTTCTTAAATGAAGAGTCAGATATATGTACATTTGTTCCTGCCTCTTTCTTTGGTAGCATAGGGATCTAAACTGTCTTATGAAGAAATTATATAAGCAGTATAGTTTGTACGGTATCTAGCATCAAACAAGTGTCCAATAAGTGATAATTCCTTCCCTCATAGCATCTTCCCTTCCTGTTATTAATATTGGACAGTGATTTCTATTTCTGGAATATTGATATCCTTTTACCTTTGAACTTTCTGTTCTTATTACTCCTTTTCCTCCAGATGACCTGAATGTTAATAGTTTTTTGAAGTTTTTAGTGCTCCTTTGCAGAGGTTCCAACGTATTTTACCTGGATGTTAAGTAAGAATCTCATTAACTTTTTTCTGTAAGCTTGGAACCACCTCCATAGACATGTCCTATTGTTCCTTGTACTTTGAATAATTCTTCATTTCAATTACAATGATTTATTACAAGTCACTTTGTACCATTAGCAAGCAATCACTTCTAAATCAAGCTTAGGTTATTTTATTTTTAATTTAAAAAGGTAGTCACATTGTGACATACATTAATATTTGTTGTTAAAACACTAGGAATTCTTTTTCTTTCATTTTTTATGAATAATTTTCTTAGAATCATACCTTGGAAACTACTTAAGTCTTTTCTTTATGAATGTTAAATACCTACCCATTACTGCTTGAATTAATTTTGTGAGGTAACAATTGCTATATTCACTTAGCTGACTCTTCAACTCAGGAAATCTTTTGCCTTCAAAATGTCTTTGGAGTGTCTGCGTATTTAAACTGAGTTCAAATACCGAAAGTCTATCATGGAAATATACTGTACTTGTGTTAGGCTAAATGTGAGGGTAAGGCATGGTCTCTGGATTCTAAAGTATCAGAATCCAGTTAAAGTTGTGTGTATATATGTAACTATGTTTATTCACACATACATAAACAACACACACATAGGTGCATATGTGTAAACATACAATTGTAAGTATATTTATAAATAAACAGATATGTAAACAAAATATATTTCCATGCAAATAAAGCTGCCACCGGAATAGAGAGCAAGCGACGTAACACTGACTTGTAAGGCCAGTAGACCCGCACCCTCTGCTGTCTGTCTCGTCCTCTGTAGCCCAAGCTCAGCCTCCATGACTGCCTGCCTCCCACCCCGTAATGCACCCTCCCTGCCCTGGTCTCTACCTGTGCACCTGACATCCTGCTGGAGCCACTGTTCTCCCTCTTGCAACGGTGGCTTTTTACCCGCCAGAGCAGGTAGGAAGGCACAGGTGCTCCCTCCCCTTTGTTAGTCCATCCCTAGCTTGGAACTAACTTTCTCATGATGTGTCCTGGTCCATCCAACCAGCTCTGAACTCTTAAGCAGACTTTATTAAAATGTCCCGGATCACTCGAGGAAATCACAATAGAAGAAAAAATAACCTTACAATGATTCCTACCTGAGATCACCTTCAGAGTTGCTGGCCTAGAACAGTCCAGAGGGCCCATCTCCACAGGGCTGCCTCACTGCCCAGCTCTAGTGGGAGGACAGCTTATCCACACATCAGACCTGGAGGCAAGGCAGTGTCGCAGTGGCAAGGCCATCAGACTCTATATATTTATTCAAAATTATTTATTGAGCATCCACTTAATGCCAGACACTGCGTGGGCACTTAGAACATATCAGTGAACAGAATAATCAAAGATCCCTGCTTGTATGACGATTCCATTCTGTTGGAGAAAGGTATACAAGAAATAATAAATGGAATAGATACAGACATTAAATAATATGTTTTACAAGATGATAATTGCTATGAGAAAGAAAATGTAGAGTATATTAAGGGGAAACCAGAGTGCCTCAGCACAGAGAAAAGAGGGTGGTGGAGCTTTAAGTAAGGGCGGTGTGGACAGGCCTTACTGAGCAAAGAACATTTGAGTGATGTCTTGGATGAGGTGAAGGAGTGAGTCTAGAGGATATATGAAAGGCAGAACATTCCAGAAAGAAACAGCAGCCAGGGTAGGACATGGAGAAGGAGGTGAGGAAAGAATGACTCCAACAGCGTTTAGAAGAAATGTGTTGAATGAGTGAATAAATCACACCTCTCTATAATGAGCAAAACATGGCTCAGCGAACTCCAGCAATCTGCTTCGATCACAGTGTCTCTGCTCAGGATGCTGGTGTGAGAACGAACTTGCGTTAACTCGCAGAAACCACTCTAAATGAATCCTCCAGAATGTGATATGATGGGATAATATTACCATTACTGTTACGTAACGGTACTTCTACTCACTGCAAGAAGTAAAACGCCTCTTGTTACGAACGGTTATGAGAAGAGAGATTAATTCTAAATATGAAGGAGGAATATAAATGGGATGAGAGTCGGGCTAATCCTTAAATAATACAAAGTGTTACAAGTTACCTCTATTTTTCCCTCAGGAATTAGGGGAGAAAGACAAGTCACAAACACGAAACAGAGGACCTGGATCTCCTTGTCTGGCAGTCTGCTCTCTCTCGTCCCCGTGTGACTGGTCTGCGCCTCAATGCCAGCATCTGCTCCGGCAGGCAGGACTTGCCCCCCAGCGAGTGTGGCCGCCGCCCTCGCTGCTTCTGCAGCCTTAGCTCCTGGGCCGTCCCCTCCTCGCCAGGGTCCCGTGTCAGCGAGCCCTCACCTGTACTTCATTCAGGTCCTCTCGCAGACTCTCCCTCAATAAAGGCTGGCCCGGAACCTTCTTTCTAAGCAGGAGTTGCCAGATCTGACAGATGGCTGTAGAAGAGAAGGCGATTCCAAGAGAGGAAGCTAAAGGGAGGCCAAATGGCGAACATATTTTAATTATGTTTCTGATACAGAGGCATCGCAACGGGAAAGGTCTCAAAAGAAAACGTATCTCCCCTCACTCAAGTTAGTCCAGATGAAGGAATATTTGCTGACGAGTCTATCACAGATGGGAGTGGAGGGTGGAGAATGTTTCGTGCAGCAGTGCAGGGCTAATCCCGGTGGAGCGTCAGAGCCTGGGCCTTGGGACGGCTCGGTTACCAGAAGCCGGGGACAGCCTGGAAGAGGAGACCGGGTGGGGAAGACCACTCTGAGAGGAGGTTGACCAGTGAGAGAAGTGAGCCTCGCGTGCTCCAGCATCCATCACGTGGGATGAATGTCTCTCTCATGCCTCTAGAGCACTGCCTGTTATGCGCTGTCCATGGAGAACTGAAAAACAGGTTCCCAAATCAGTTTCTGTGTTCATGGATCTGAGTTGAGACAAGGCAAGCCCAGGCAACCTCACAGGGAGGGATCCCGGGCAATAAATACCCGGCCTCAATCTTCCAGCGCCCTCAGGGCAGCCAGTGAGCTGAATGCAATTGCCCAGTTCGGCCTCCTGGAGCAGAGCGCACAGTGGGTCTAAAGGCCAAGAGAGGACAGAACAGCTAGCTTATACCTGGGCCCTGTGCTAGACTCCTGGGGCAGCCAAGGCAAAGAAAACAACAGAAATTTGCATCTCACGGTTCTGGAGATGATAAGTCTGAAATCAAGGAGTTGGTAGGGCCCTCTGAATCTGTAGGGGGTTCCTTCCTTGCCTCTGCCTAGCTTCTGTTGGTTTGCTGGCCATCTTCGGCATTCCTTGGATTACGGACGCATCACTAATAGTACCCTGTGTCCATGTGGCCTCCGTCCTGCACCTCTGTCTGTCCACACGGCCTTCTTCTAATAAGGGCACTCACCATAGTGGCTTAGAGGCCTATTCTACTCCAGTATGACCTCAGCTTAACTGCTTGTGTCTGCTGGGACCCTGTTTCCAAGTAAGGTCATTTTTCAAAATACTTTGCAATAGGACTTCAATACATCTTTTTTTTGAGGAGACACAATTCAACTCATAACAGGACCAGTGAAAAAGAGAAAGGCATGATGTGCAAAGATTCAGTTAGATTAGGATATAAAAATGAAAGAAACAATAATATTAACGTACTATAAAAGATGCAGTGAAGCTGGCAACAATCTGATAGAAACAATGATACTAGCAAAGCAATTGGCAGTGATTACAACTGTGTTCAGGGCTGTTCATAATATTCACACCATAAGTGAGGTACAAAACTGTACTCAGCAGGGCTGGAGTCCATATACCCTCCTAGATGGTACTTTAAATAGTATCTATTTGCTTCTGTCGTATTTGCAACAAAAGCTATTAAATTATAAAAGTTAGAACTTAAAATTCCATGAGAACATGAATACCTTCTCTCTCCTACTTACACGATACATCTATGTGCAAAAGCGTACTAACTTAGAAAATAATTTAGAGAAGACATGGGTATGTATGAGAATCCATCCATGTCACTGTGCCTCATTTCTAGAAGAGAACCGTTCAGAAACTGTACCGGACATATCATTTAGCTGCTCAATTATGTTCCTTGCTTGATATATTTTCATGGAAATCTATGACTATCTCTGCAGCCAAAATTATCAGATGATAGCTCTTGGCTTGGTTGTTACAGCTGTTTTAAGAGGCAATTTGAATCACTGTAGAGTCAGGGTAATTGCCTGTAAGAAACTTACAAGCATTCCAGAAAACACAGAAAATCCAGCTACAGATAATCTGAAGGTTGCCATGGACCACTGCCTCCTTGGGAACTTTTATGTATGTCTGCTACAGCCAGATGTCTGTGTTTTTGTAATGTCAAGGAACAGGAAGCAGCTGAGAGAAGTGGCAATAGCTGGATCAGGTGGGGGAAGAGCCCTAAGGATTAAGAATTCAACTCACATTTCGATGACTCACAAGGCCTTTGTGAATCAAAAGTTATTTGAAAACCATGTGTAAAGCCAAATTAATAACCCTCAAATTTCCTTCATTTTTCTAGGAAAGAAAAATAAACATCTCCTGGGTTTGCTTTGACTTCTGTAAATCCTACAAGCTATAATTTGGGAAGCTTTTTGGAGCTTATAACGTAATTAAAACAAGTAGGGGCCTTTTGTGAAACAAAAACTTAAATTCCTTAGAGCCAAGACCTGAGAACACATCTGGTGCACTACCTTGACCAGTGTTTTTATCTTCAGGAATCCAAGATCTAACAATTTTGCTTTCATCTAACAATCCGTAAGAATAAATGGGCTCATTGCTGGCTCATTCGATTAAAATAATAATATATAAATAATTACCTAAAATGATGGAAGCGTGTTGGCACACAAGTGTGTTGGCACCAGTCGGGGAAAATGAAATGATCCCAAATGAATCGATCACTCTGTAGGGGTGAAGGAACAAGACAATCCATGCTGAAGGACATAATATCCGTTCAGATATAATTTTCAGTCCAGAGAAATAGTGTGTGCAAAAAAAAAAAAGGAAAAAGAAAAAGAGAAGGAAAGAAAAATTACCTTCTAGGTGATAACAGAAAAAATACTTGGTTCTCCCTGGGAAGTTTGTTACTTGATCTCTACAAAGATTGCACCCCTACTCTTTTAGGGATGGAGGATCTATGTGGAGTGAGCTGGATATGGTCTGTGACCCCACAACCCCATATTCAGAAGGGAAACAGGTAGATATTTCTGATATCAGAAGATGAAAGAAAGACCCAAAAGATAGAAACACAGCCTAGTATTGGAATAAAGAGAAAGAGGCAATTTTGAGTTCAGAAAACAGAGAATGGTTCTATAATGAAGCCCATTTTGAAATGGGCCCTGTCAGCATATGGTTTTCGTATGCTGAGCAGAAATGGGGGTTCTGGTTGGAAGAGCAGTGTAGACACAGAGAGAAGGCCGTGGGGACAGCACTCGGTCTGCAGACACGCGTCGAGGGCAGCGTCAGCAAACCTTCCCTGGGAAGGGCCATATAGCACGTATCTTAGGCTCTGCAGGCCATGAGGTTTCTAGTGCAGCCACTCCACTCAGGAGTCGTCGTGGAAGCTTTGAGCAGCCTAGAGAACACGTACGTGATGGGCACGGTCTGGTTCCAATGAGACTTTATTGACGAGCTAGTGGCGTGTAGCCATGGTTTGCCACCTACAAACCCCAGGAGAACAGAGATTTTTGTCTTGTTTTGTTACAAATTTATCCCAAATACCTAGTGCAGTGGTTAACACACAGTGCCATCCGTTATATGATACGTAAAGGGAAGAAATAGAACCTGGAGCTGGAAAAATATAATTAATAGGCCCATGCTAGGGATCCCACGACTGTCATCCCGAGAAGATCTGGCTTTATTTCATAGGCGGGAGGGACCGCTGAAGGTTTTCTCTGAACGATGACTGCCTGCATGTCAGGATGGCATGTCTGGCAGGAGTGCTTGATGGATTGAAGAGCAGAAATATTTAAATCAGAAAGGCCACTGGCATATTTCAATTTGTGTAAGAGAGAGGAGACCCTGAACCTGAGTGGTGGCATAACTAAGGTATACTTCTCAGAGCCAGAACCTGTAGGACTCAGCCATCTGCTGAACAGCAGAGAGATGAACTGGTGACTAGAAACATGGCTGGGGCATTATTTAAATGACAGAAGCCAGGATGCTGATGTCAATGAGCAGACAGGGTGTTTAACTCTGAAAGTCAAGTGTAGGTGATGGCGATACATCTGCGTATATGTGTCATGTCTGTTGGGTGCATTGTTAGAAAGTTGGATTATTAGAAAGTTCTTATCTCGAGAAATAATTAAGTGTGACAGATTGTGTCACGTGCATCGTCAGGAAGTGAGTTCCTCCACCCTTAGTAGATTCTCCTGCATGGCACTTAGAGGGTGGTTCCCAAGTTTCCGTGTAGGTAAAGAAGGAAGCGCATACAATGAGAGCAAGGGACTTCTGTGGAAATCATTCCTATCTTGCATACACTGTGTGTCATGACTCCCAATTACCTGCCAGATATCTAATTTATTTGAAAAGCACTGAAAAAAACAAAAAAACAACAGCAAAAAGAAACCCCAAAAATGAAGCAGTAATAAAATTAGCAATTGGCTGGGGTTTCCATGAAGTTTATATTTTTGAAGGAGGAACAAGTTTTGACATTTAAGGTCATAAGCCAGACCAAAAATAAAGTTTGAAGTTCTTTATCATCTCCAGTGTGATGGCTAATAACAGATGTCACTGACAACTGTGTACTGTGGAGAAAGAGATCTCTGGGGACCAGAAGTACCTGCGGTTGCAATTTTACTTATGATTCTGTTCCTAAAATACTGTTCTCTGTCAGTACCATTGCAGGAAGAAATACTGATGAGAACCACAGTGAAATTGGGTCAGAAATTCAAAAAATGAATTTATTCTCATAGAAATCAAACAAAATATAGCTTAGAAGTCTAAGAATGAAGCCTAAAGTTCAATATGCTTGATTCTTCCTGAAGACCATCGGCTATGTTTCTCCTTTTTCCAGATTTTTGTCCTCACGGTATTGTCCCTGAACACTCTGTTTTCCAGAGAAAAGGCTACAAACCCAAGTTGCTGCAGGGGCCAAGAAGATAACATCTACGCGGATAAAATAGCGGAATGGAGTGGAGGCGGTGTGGGCGACATCTGCCCTTGCAAAAGCTGTGGGGGACACGAAGCAGCAGCCCAACGCCAGCAGAGCAGAGCTTCATGTCTCTGGCACTTCGGATTTTCATGCAGAGCAAGACGTGCACATTTTATGTGAAATCTATGACTGTTTAAATGCTGGTAATCAATTAAATTTTTAATATGGGTGGGCCAAAGACATCTGTGAATCCCCAGTTGGCTGTCTCCCGTTCTGAGTCATTGCCTTGTGGGAGATCATTGGTGAATTGTTCAGTAATTCATCATGATTAGCTATTGTTTTGAACAAATGTGTTTATAAATATCATATAGGGGTTGAATCAGGGAAAACCAGAAAATCACTTAGGGAGAATTATCATGATAGCTAACTCTTTTATTCCATTAACTATATGCTATGTAATATTCTAAGTGCTTTTATGATTTGATAACTCATTTATTCTTCAGAGCAACCTTGTTAGTAAAATACTATTACTCTTGTTTTCTAATTTCGGAATATTACAAATTCTTTGGTCACATAAATTGCCTTTGCACCACCAAGTCAAAGCTACAAAGCATGCCCATCCCCCAGACAGTGTGCACCGCACCCATAAGGTGTGAATTTATCCATCCCCTCTTCCCCCACCACACTATTACTTCCATATGTGCACTTAAGTGTTGATCAGTTAACTGGTGGTTGATCACCAATTTGATGGTGAGTACACACAGTGCTTGTTTTTCTATTCTAGTGATACTTAGTAGAATGGGCTCTAGCTGCATCCAGGATAATACAAAGAGGTGCTAGATCACCATTGTTTTCAGAGGCTGAGTACAACTCCGTGGTGTACATATACCACATTTTATTAATCCACTCATGTATTGATGGACACTTGGGTTGTTTCCACATCTTTGTAATTGTGAATTGTGCTGCTATAAACATTCGAGTGCAGATGTCTTTTTTATAGAATGTCTTTTTTACTTTGAGAAACCAAGTAGTGGGATTGCTGGATCAAATGGTATTTCTATTTTTAGTTCTTTGAGGTATCTCCATATTACTTTCACAGAGGTTGTACTACTTTGTAGTGGATGAGTGTTCCTGTCTCTCCAAATCCATGCCAACATTTGTTGTTATGGGAATTTTTGATAAAAGTCATTCTCACTGGAGGTAAGTGATATCTCACTGTGGTTTTGATCTGCATTTCTCTGATAATTAGAGATGTTGAGCATTTTTTCAGATGTTTCTTGCAATTAGTCTATCTTCTTTTTAAAAGTTTCTGTTCATGTCCTTTGTCCACTTTTTAATGGGGTTGTTTGAGTTTTTCTTGCTTATTTTCCTGAGTTCTTTATAGATTCTAGTTATCAGCCTTTTATCAGATGTGCATGCAAATATCTTCTCTCATTCTGTAGGTTGTCTGTTTGCTCTCGTGATAGTTTCCTTGGCTGTGCAGAAGCTTTTTAATTTGATCAGGTCCCATTTATTTATTTTTGTTGTTGCTGTGATTGCCTTTGGGGTCTTCTTCATAAATTCTTTGCCTGGGCCAATGTCTGTAAGAGTTTTTCCAGCATTTTTTTCTAGAATTCTTATGGTTTTATACCTTAGGTTTAAGTCTGTTATCCATCATGAGTTGATTTTTATGAGAGGTAAGAGGTGCAGATCCTGTTTCAGTCTTCTACATGTGGCTATCCAGTTTCCCCAGCACCATTACTCTTTTTATTTTATAGAAAAAGAAATGGAGGCACAGGGAGACCAAATAATGAACAACTTCACACATCTAGTAAATGGCAAATCAGTTGACTGTTAGCAGACAGACTCCAGTTCCTGTGTGCTAACCACTCTGCTGTCTCTTCACATGTTCATCCTAAAGTGCAGAGAGTCATGTAGCCTTTCTGATCTTAGTTTTCTTTTTGCTAAAATGGGAGCTTATTGCTTACTATCTGCCCAGGTTGGGTGTTGTAAGGATGAAAATAGGATAATATCTGTGAGGTTCTTGTGTACTACTAATTGTTATTCAAGCGTGAATTGTTATGAAAAACTCGATATAAGGTACTTAGCATTGCTGAGACCAAAGGCTATGTCACCAGGCTGTCTCAGAATACCAAGTACCTTCTTGGTAGTTCTGCAGCCAAAGTTTGGCAAAGAGCACGAGTACAACAGTTGTGAGAGGTTATCCAACTGACTTGACCTTCTCACTCTGCTGCCACAGTTAGATGACTAAAAGTTTTAAATAGCTGCTGAACATGTGGGGAAAGTGAATGTGGCCAGTGGTGCAGTGACAATGGTACATAAAAAAGTGCAGACAGTATAATGGCCGTCTAATTTTTTTTTTTTTTTTTGCTTACTGGGTCTCCACCTCCCTCCCTTTCCAGTTATTTGAGTCACTGACGAGTGACAAAGTTGCAGGATGCCATCGACAGCTCCGTAGCCATCGTGCAGGTGCTTGAATGTAGCATCCTGGTTTATAAATCATAATCACCTTTTAAAAGCTGACAATCTGTAGGTCTGCTGGTAATTATTCCTGCTATCCTGCAGACGAAAGAAAGTATGTCTAACCATGGTGATTTGCCACAAATAGAAAACTGAATTACTAATCAATACAGAGTAGCTGAGGTGTTATTATTTTCACTGTTTTGTGAGCGTTGTATTCTGCCATGGGTAAGAGGAAAGAGAAAAAATAATAAATGGCTAGATCTGTAACTCTACTGAATGTGCTAAGTCAACTATATCAATAACAGGGAGTCAACACCAGGAAAGGATGGGAATCTATTTCAATGGGTTTCTGATATCTTATCTGGGGAAACTGACAACGTAAATAGAGCCAGTTGTGAGGCAGTAAGGCTGACAAAAGCACAGTGTCTAAATGGGTATCCTACAGTATTGCCATCCAAGAGGGATCACTCACAGGTGTGGGGCACAGCAGGAGGAACCCAGCTGTCAATGAAAAGCATGTTGTAGGGCGGCCTCTTAGAGTATGTCCGGAAGCACCCCAGAGATAACTATGTTAAGTGAGCTCATGTTGTAGAACACTTAGCTCAGTGTCTGTATCATAGCACCCAATTAATGTTAGCTATCTGCGTTAAGTCAAGAAGCCAGAAACATAGGCCGTGCCATCCAAAACCAAGAGTAACAGCACTTAGTTATGGCATCAGTTTTTGAGCTAAGTGACTGTCAAAATCACTTAGGCCAATAGAATGCACTAGATGTGGCACTGTCCTAGTTCTGAGCCTGGTTCCTGGGAAGCTCGCACATTCCACGTCCTTTCTCAGAAGCCCACCTCCACCTTGTGAAGAGCCTGCACTGGCATGTTGAGGATGAGGGACAGCTCCCAGTTGAGCATGACCCCACCAGCCAGCCCACAGCCAACAGGGCAGTTGAATGCAGGTGTGTAAAGCAGATTATCCCAGGCTGGAAGAACTGCTCAAGTAAGTGTAATCCAGAATTATAAGCTAAAAAGATGCTTATTTGTTTAAACTACTAGGTTTGGGGATGGTTTGCTTTCAACAAAAGCTAACTGAACATTTTCAGGCCCAGACTGGCAGTGAAACCGAGCCTGTGTTCCACCATAAGACTGAGGCTGCTGCTGTGTGGGTCGTGGCTTTGCGTGGTCTGCAGCAGCTCAGCATTCCTGGACAGCGGCAGCCAAGAGTTGTCTCTGCAATGTTAAAGGAGAACTAAATAATGTTCTGTTATTAATCCAGGTGTGGTAACTACCAGGCCAGAGACAGGAGTTCTGAGAATGTTAAATAGAGAGGTTACAGATTTTTTTTTTATCCAAAAGGCTTGGATAGTCACAGAATCCCACTTCAAAATACTGTCATAACTTGACATGAACAGTAATGCTAAAAATAGTCATTAAAGATGAAGCTAAATTCACTGACTTGTGAAATTGGGAATGTCTGTGTTTCTCAGTGTTCATTCCTTCTCCTTCCGAGGTATTTGGGGAATGAGCTGAAGAACCAAATTTTTAGGAAAATGCAATCAGCTTCTGCCTATTTCATGAAGAATGTATCTGTTCTTATCCCGCCCAACTGTAAAGACAGGGTGCATGGTACGGAAGCGTTGCCACAACAGAATACAAATTCTGAGTGGCTTAGACAACGTCCATGTATTTCCTCATGTTTCTGGAGGCTGGAACCCAGAGCCAGGGCATTGGGCAAGCTAGCTCCTGCCCAGGCTGGGAGGGAAGGGCCTGTTCCTGGCCGCTCTGCTAGGCTTGTGGATGCCCGTCTTTTCCCGTGTCACTTGGTCTTCTCTCTGTATCCCCATCCAAATTTCCTCTTCTAGTAAAGACGCCAGTCACACTGAATTAGGTCTGGCCGTAATGACTCATTTTAACTTAGTCACCTCATTGACGACTACCTTCAAATGCAGTCACGGTCTGTCTTAGTCAGGCCTGGCTGCCCTGACCGTGCCTCAGAGTCCGAGCCTGGGAGTCCGAGACGAAGGCACCGGCAGACCTCATGTCTGCAGAGGGCTCTCTTCCCCACTGGCAGGCGGCCGCCTCCCGGTTGTGTCCTCACGTGACAGAGGGAAAAATCATCTCTCTCCTGTATCTTTTTTTTTTTTCTTTTTTTGAGACAGTCTCACTCTTTACCCCGGATAGAGTGCTGAGGTGTCAGCCTAGCTCACAGCAACCTCATTTCCTGGGCTCAAGCAATCCTCCTGCCTCAGCCTCCCGAGTAGCTGGGACTACAGGCATGTGCCACCATGCCCGGCTAATTTTTTCCACATATATTCTTAGCTGTCCAATTAATTTCTTTCTATTTATAGTAGAGATGGGGTCTTGCTCTTGCTCAGGCTGGTTTTGAACTCCTGAGCTTGAGCAATCCTCCCGCCTTGGCCTCCCAGAGTGCCAGGATTACAGGCGTGAGCCACGGTGCCCAGCCCCTCTCCTGTATTCTTATGAGGCACTAATCCCATCAAGAGGGCACCATCATTATGAACCAATTACCAGGACACTAGAGGTGAGGATTTTAACATATGAATTTTGTGGGAAAATAGACATTCAGTCTGTCACTCACTCTGAGGTGCTGGAATTTAGAATGTCAACATAGGATTTTTTTATTGTGGGGTGGGGGGCACGATTCAGTTCACAACATAGGGCAAACATGGAAAGAAAACTAATAAAGTAAACCAGCCATAAATGCTAACCAGAACAAGATGGTCTAAAACTTCACACAGTAATCAAGTTTCAATGGTACGGACAATGAATCTTATTTTCTGCATTAGACAAGACCTAATAAACCCTGCCAGTACTTACAAAGTTCTGGTGCAGAAAAATACTCCATCATTCTTTTTTTGCTAAAAAGAAAATATATTCCAAAAGAAGTCTGTTCTCCATTTTATTTTATTTTTTTAACTTCAAGTTTTAGGGCTATTTAGTAAATTAAATTTATTTGTTTGTTTGTTTTCTAGTAGAAAAATCTTCCTTAAGCATCTTATGGTGGAGGAAGCTTTCATAAAAGACGCAAGGTGATATGGCCATCAGTTTTAATTATTTTTACTCTTATTCATTCAGCACATTATGTTTATGCACTAAGCATTGGGCTGGGCGTTGTGTGGCTGGCATTTTTCAGACTAAATTGTGCTATGTTTATCTAGTCTAACTTTTATTAAGTGTATAAATTAAAACACAAATTCTGGTGAGTACCGTCATTCAATTGACTCATATTTATGGAGGATTATTTTAGCACACATGATTATTCTTCAGAAGTAAGAGACAGTTCTTGCCCTCAATGAGCTTTTAGACTTATGCAGAAGACTAAGACATTAAAAACAATAACAGAAATAGTAACTAAAGTGCTACTGGGGCAGATTAATAGTAGCTGCCAATTCTTTGACAGTCCTGAGGGTGTGGATCTATTTCCTCTCCCCCTGGTTTTGAGTGAGCTCAGCGATGCCTGCCCAGTGGAGAACAGTGGAAGATACAACCTATCAGTGTCCAAGCCCAAACATTAGAGAGTGGTACCTCCCACTTGTCTCCCCTGGGACACCTGCTGCTGGAACCCAGCTACCGCAGCACAAGAGAGCACTGACAGCTGCGTGGAGAGACGCATTTGGATACCACCCCACAACAGTCCCAGTTGAAATCCCAGCCAGAATCTATCATGAACTTGTCAGCCACGTGAGTGAAGTCTTTTGGAAATGAGTTCTGCAACAGAAAGCAGAGATGAACCATTCCTGCTGAGCCCTGTGACGTTACAGATTGTGCCAAAATAAGTTATTATTTTAAACCACAACTTTTTGGTGAATAAATAACCAGAACATCTATAAACTTCCATGAAGGAAATATCCTGACAGCCATGAGAGCAAACAACAGGAGGCATCTACCAATCTCTGAAGGTTTAACAAACATCGCTTTCATATATATTTACATACAGTATTCTATTAAAAGATAGAGTCTCAGATCATGAGTATCATTGAATAGCCCTTTGGAAAGGGCATGTATTTTCTGCTTGCCTGGGATAAACCATAGATTTTGTGATATAGAACAAATGTTTGGACATGTGTATGTGAATTCTAGATTGGAATTTTTGTTTTTCAAGTACTTTCTAAACTTATTCATGTCCAATTTTTCATCCATTAAATCCTAAGAATGTTGTGAGTTTTTATAAGCATAAACTTTTCATTGTTATATCTCATTTGTAGATTATAGCTTTTTGTTATTGTAAATATACATCTCTGTTAATTTTTAAATTGCATTTCCCAATCCTTGAGGTTTATCTCTTTAAAGCAACATATTGCTGGACTTTGTTTCCTTGTAATCTAATAGCCTTTATCTTCTCATAGAGTAATGTATTCATTTATAGTTCGGATTAACATATTTGATCTATGTTTTCCTCTGTCTCATTAAAATAGATAAGGAGTGCCTACCTTTTATTTCAAATAATCTCAAAACTACTATAAATAGCTTATACAAACTTTTTAATGTTTCATAATATAAATTACCAAAGGAAATTGATATAAGAACAGACATGAATTTTATATTAATCCTAACTATTTATAGAAATTTTATAGTTTAAAAAGTACTTTTATAAATATTTCCTCCTTATTATTATCATTTTATTCTCATTTACACTTAATGAACTTAAGATTTCAAGGAGTTTATTGATTTGTTAAATTCATGACATCAGTAACTGTGAAGTGTGAATTCAATTGTTTTTCTTGTTTGAAAACAAAGAAAGCCAAAACACGTTTGTGCTGTGCACAGCACCACAGCCACATAGGGAGGAAGTATCGGGGCTTGGGGACTGCTGATCCCCAACCCTGTCATTCCTGTTATGTTGATGGCCTTCCACCCTAGTGACTCTCTTGGTCACTAGTCACCCTACAACTCTTCACTCCAGCCTCGGCCAGCACAGGAGGAGGCATGAGTTCACCAGACTGCTCATTCTGGAGAGAGAAGAGGAGGCTTCACCATGCATCTCTCTCCCTCTCTGAGTGTAGCTGCTGGTCCACCTTCCAGGCACAGATTCCCTTCCGGCCTCCTGCATGCCAAGTGCTTTGGAACCCAAGCTCCAACCTTGTGGGTAAATGTCTGCCCAGGTCGAGCACCTCCTGGTAGCGCAATCTGTCTAACTCAGTGATGCTGGTGTCACAATACCACTCGTCTACAGCTGTAATCACTTTCTCCATCATCATATTTCTTAGTAATAAAAGCAATATTCTGTTCTCCCAAATGCCTAATTTCTTGGTTTTACTTCTCATTCAGTTCAGAATGCAGACAAAAAGGAGGTATGTTATTTTGGGGACCCTCTTGAAGCTTAAGAGGTAATGTGTGTTATATTATTGTTCAGAAATAATCTGAATCCTCTTGGTTAATTCTGATTTTGTGAGGAAACGGCCTACAGTGGCCTGTAACGATGATAACAGTATTATCTATCTGCAGTGACGAATGTTGGCTCTGGAAAGGTTTCCTCCACTGGTTCAAAAGTAGGTCAGCAAAAGCTCACAGTGATTGAAATGATTTGAGGGGAGGAAGATTATATTTAAATGATCCTTAAAAGGAAGGCAATCCATTTAGTCAGCTAAGCCATTTAAGGAACAGTTTGGGGGATGAGATATGATAACATAAGTGTATGAATATTCTATAACATCATCATCTTAACTTCTGTTTCAGATCAGAAATTAAAAGCACAGAGCTTTTTCAAAATGAAATACACATACCCATGCGTTCCAGCATTTCCACATCAGAATATGGAAAAGTACAATGGAAACGTTTTCATTCAGCAAATATTTAGCCAGTCTCAATGACGTGGGACAACCTGAAAGAGAAACACAAAATAAATCACAACAAAGTGTTTATTCACTAAGAGGAAACATGGCAAATGTTACAATTCTAAAATATATGGTATGGAAACAAATATGCTTTGCCTTTAAAACACAAGAGTGTGGTGGGGCTTTAGAGAAGAACAGCTTTCGTTTGGGGCAGAGGAGCTGCGGTGGCTGAGGAGGGTGGTGGGGAGAGGTGGCCTTGGCATGGGGCCCTGAGCGCTGGGGGAGAGATCTGAGGTGGACAGAGGGAGGGAGCTTCAGGGACGAGCCTGAGTGACAGTGAACTACATTGGTACAAGAATAGAAGAGATCTTTTTTTCTTAATTTTCAAATAAGGCAAAACGAGCTGTCACAAAAGCTCACAGTCCATGAATGGACTGCCAACCCAAGAGCGGGTGGCGTTAGGAACCAAAGCAAGGCACAGCCCCACTTGTGTGGAAGCTCGTGTTCCCAGAGGCAATGAAAAGGAAGGTTCGGATGGGGACGTGGGGCCCAGTTCACTGGAGTTTGGAATATCCAGAGGAGTTTGGACGGTCCATGCTTTAATTAGACGGAGAGCTACGCAGGGCTTCGAACAGGCTCAGGCCCCACATCGGGGATGTGGCTGAAGGCAGCGAACCTGGCAAGAATGAGTAAGGCTAAGCTGGAGGTGGGAGAGGCTGGTGTGGGAGGGCCTCTAGGAGACCCAGGACCTCCAGCGTGGGTGTGAAATGCGCCAGCAGGATTCAAGAGGAGAGGATAGGCCTGAGGGCGATCAGAGGGAAATAAAGAGGAATTGCCAGCTGGTACCGAGTTTGAGGGAGAGGGGCTGGGGAAGGGCGGCGAAGGGGATCCCCCTCTGAATGCATCACATGTGATCCTTCTCTTTCCCGCATCTTATGGCCCACCTGGATACACTAAGCTGAAAAGGGAGCTCTACACATTCTTTTCAAATTCATATCACTTTTGGACCCTAATTTCAAGAGACTCAAGGGTACCTAACATCATGAGATTCTTTCTCAAGGGGAAGAATCCCAGTGACCCCACCTGGCATCTGGTCCCTCAGCGAGCCCTCTGCCCCTACGCCCCTGTCTCACGTCCCACTTACGTCTGCGTTTGAGGAGAGTCAGCAAGACTCCAGGTACATCTTACGCTTTCAGTATCCCCCTGGAGTAATCGTACTTCTCAAATTTTTAATAAGTGTCTCATAGTGTCAGTTACATTCCAGGGAGATCTGCGTGTGGGGCTTGCATCTGACTGACCTCTGGTACACCACTGCTCTATGCAAATTTGCCTGGGCTCAGGGGTTCACCAGTTGATACACCTGCCAGTTCATTTGTCACTACAAAGTAAAAAATTAGTTCATTATTTGTTTTCCAGAGAAAGCAAAACAAACTGCAACACACAGTCCCAGCACATAGAGAGAATGCTAACCTAACCACCGAAAGCCTCCTTCGTTGTTGTGAACAAGAAAAGAACATAGAACAGGGACCTTCTCCAACTGTGCCTCGGAAAAAGCAAAGCAGTAAGAACAAGCTCAGTGTTAATCATCCAGCCCCAAATCGATTTCTTGTCTGGTCATTTTGGTCGCTGAATTTTCATCATTCTAGATTCTCCAACACCAAATAAATGGTAAGCATTAATATTAATACCTGTGTGAGGCAGATAGGGTAAATATTATTCACTGAGTTCACAGAACATAAATCTGAGACTCACGGAAGTTAAGTAACAAACTCAACACCTCATAGTTCAGGGCATATCCTCTGGCGTATTTAAAGAGGAATCTAAAAGTTTATGTTAAAAAATTCTGAATTCTTTTCATTGTACTGATTTGTCAACGCAAGTCACTTGTTATTTCTAAAGATCCCTCACTAGGGAAAGAAAACTGCATCATTAGTTGCCTTTTTTTTTTTTTTTTTTTTTGAGACAGAGTCTCAGTCTGTTTCCCAGGCTAGAGTGCCCTGGCATCAGCCTAGCTCACAGCAACCTCAAACTCCTGGGCTCAGTCAATCCTCCTGCCTCAGCCTCCTAAGTAGCTGGGACTACAGGCATGTGCCACCATGCTCAGCTAATTTTTTGTATATATTTTTAGTTGGCCAATTAATTTCTTTCTGTTTTTAGTAGAGATGGGGTCTCACTCTTGCTCAGGCTGGTTTCGAACTCCTGACCTTGAGCGATCCACCCACCTTGGCCTCCCAGAGTGTTAGGATTACAGGCATGAGCCACCGCGCCTGGCCCATTAGCTGCCTTTTTGAGAAAGTGAATATGAAGTTTCTTCCATTGGGTGATGACACTGGAGTTGATATTTCAAATGAGAGTGCAGGTGTTTATGAAAGATAGAGGAACCTGGACCATGAGTGCCTAGAAATGGTCTTATTTTGCTTATCAGAGAATGGGAACATATATTACTTAACTGTAGGAACCCTTGCCAAGTTACTTGAGCAGAAGAATCATTCTGATAATAGGATGTGTGGTCCCATTATCTCTGAAAGGGGCTAGAATGAAAGCTTCAATTAAAAAAAAAAAAAAAAAAGATGAATAAATACTTACAATGAGCTGGGCATGGTGCCCAGTGGAAAAGTACACCCAGTGCTATCAAAAGAAGACACTTTAAACACACAGGCCAGGATTTCTCTCTCTACTCAAGTGATAAAGGAGAATAAATTGTGCTCTTAAGGAACTTCATGCTCCTGAGAACAAAAATGTTTTTTAAAGAGGCATTTTTTCATAAAGGAAAATCAGGTTCACCTTTGAATGACTCTCTGGGTGTTTCAGCTCCCCTCAATGGGAGGAAGAGGAAGCCCTGTGAGGGTTAATGAAGAATGGGGAATTTTTCCTGATTCGGGCCACAATGAATTGATATTTTTGTTATCTGTAAAAAAAATTGTTGAAAATATTTTTGTTCTTCATAGATTTTGTTCTTCTTAGATTTAGTAGGAATCCATGTTATTCATGTGACCATAATGATCTCATCTCCGTAGCAAGCTCTTCTTGTGGAATTAGTTGACCATGTAGTAAATCTCAAGACTTTTAACACAAATTACTTTTAACTTTCCAAACATGAAGGGCTAACACGTGATGGTACTATATCTCCCGGTTTGTTTTATCCCCAAGATTCATGAATCACGTAACAGAATGACTTTCTGCTGCAGTGCCAAAGGATGAGTGTGCATTTAACTCATAAGACAATCTGTCTTGAAGCCTCCAGCCCCCAGTATTACGGCGCCCTCATCAATAGATGTCTGGACTCCGATTGGCTGTGTGGGAGGCAAGGACCGACAACTCATCTTGATGAAAGAGCCGTACAATGTCATTACCAAGGGTGACGTTTTAATACCAATCAGACGTATCACTCTGATCTAAAAAGCCACTAAGCTTCCATCCAGGGTACACCACCTACTCTGGGAGTACATATGAGGCATCCTTTGTGCTGAAGCCGGTTAGTCCTTCTTAGAATTGCTGGCCACAATGCATGCTTTAACATTGGGTGGCTGCTGGCATTGATCGAGCCTCTCCTCTCTTCTGTGCTTATCTTGTCACGGGAACACACGTTCGGGTTTATATATGGCGGCAGTCCTAATCGATCACAGGCCTCGCCTCCTCGGCTTCCAGTGCCTGATAGTCATGTGGAAATCCATGCACAGAAACCTGGGAAGGAGGGGAAAAAATGACATTGAGTAAACAGAAGGAAAGAAAGACTTTTCTCAGGAATGCAATTTTTTGATAAAGTAATCTAAATCCTGTTATAGAGAAGAAGGCGTGGAGATTTGGCACTTTTAGCAGAAGTGGATGACTAAAGCTTTGGAGGAAAATCAGAAATGTAAACCCAGTGTATAATGGCTAGACCAAGGTCAAGACATTTAAAATAAATCTTCAATTGACTTCTTAGAGCTAAATTCAGAGAATAAGTCAGCTGAAAGATGTAAGTATACTTCTTTCTTACTTGGAAAAGAACACATATAATTTGTAGTGGAAGACAAATAGTAATGAAATTATTGTATCCTCAGGGAAGACAAAAACATTTAAGTGAAGTAAACGAGATATAAGTAAAGCCTGAAAATCATGAAAAATAACTAAAAATAGTTACCTAAACTCTTACCATCAATAAGAATTTACTGAACACCTAATAGGTTTAAGGTATTATCCTAGGCCTCTGCTGGGAAACATAATGTAAGGAAACACTGTAGCTTTCAAAGTCACAAAAGTCTGAGTTTGGATTCCAGCTATGCTCTTACTAGGGTAACCAAGTAATGATGTAATCTCTGAATTTTGATAGTCTCACCTCATAATTGAGAACAATATTTATCTACTAGTATTGTGGGAATCAAAATGATCTATTAATAGTTTATTTTAGCATTTTAACAAATACTTATCCATCATTGCCCATGTATTATGTTCTATTCTAAGAACTGAAAATAAAATAATAAAAAAGACAAAACATCCTCATTCAAAGAGTATACATTCTGGTAGGAAAGATGGACAACAGAAAATATAAAATGGTACAGTAACCGTATGGTAGGCAGTGAATAGTGCCAAATGCTAAAATAAAGTGGGACTCAGAAGACAGGGAATGTCTGAGTATGAAAGTTTATGTAGGTTAGCCACGGAAAGCCTCACAGAGAATGCAAAATTTGGGTCAAGGCAAAAAGGAGTTGAGAAAGTGAGTTATGCCGATATCTGGAAAGAGAATAGCAGAAGGAATGGGGAGTGCAGGGTTCTTGAAACACAAACTGATCTGGTGTAGTCAAAGAAATGCAAGGAAGCCGGTGTAGCTAGAGAGTAAGCAAGAGCAAGAATGGTGGATAGGTCTGCAAGTAACATGTGGTTGGCCTTGTAAATCTCAGTCCTTCTTACCGGGGACTTTGGTTGTGCGTGTGTCTGTGTGTTTTGTTTTGTTTTGTTTTGTTCTGTTCTGTTCTGTTTTTGCTTAGGGAGAAGCCACTGGAGATTTTAAAGCAGAGAAGGGATCCCTGTGACTACTGTACATTTACTCCTCCAAAGAGGAGCAGGAATGGAAGCAGACCATTGCAGTCATCCAGAAGAGGTCACGGACTAGAGTGGTGGCAACGCAGAAGGTGAGAGGCAGTCAGATTCTGGATATATTAGAAGGCAGAGCAAACTGGATTTGATGATAGACAGGCATGCTTTGTTTGCGAGTGAAGAGTAAAGAATGACTCATAGCATTGGGGAAGAATGTAGGGAAAACAGGTTTACAGGTTGAATGTCATGAGCTCAGTTTGGGACATTTGAAGTTTGCAATCCTTATTTGATAAGCAAGTGAGATGTCAAGGGGACCCTTAAATGTGTGAGCATAAAATTCGAGGGACAGGTATAAGCCAGAGACAGAAGTTTCAGTGTCATCTCCTATAAATGTAATTTAAAGCCCTAGGGCTGGATAAGATCATCAAAGGGGTGATTATAGTTGGTCAAGAGAGGACGTCCAAGACCTAGGCCTCTGAGCTCTCAGCTTTTAGAGATTTTAGAGGAGAAAAGGGACATTGTAAGGAGGCTGAGAAGGAACAGTCAGTACATCAGAGGAAAAGCAACAGACCTTGGTGTTCCAGATGCCAATTTAAAAATAAATTAAAACATTCAGGAGGAGGGAGTGGTAAAGTGCCAGATACAACTAAGGTCAAATAATAAGTCATTGAAAAACGACTATTGAATCTAACAACATGGATTTACTTTTTTATTTTTTTTTTCATTTTTTAAAATTTCAGCATAGTATGGGGGTACAAAAGTTTAGGTTATGTATATTGCCCTTGCCCCACCTGAGTCAGAGCTTCAGGCATGTCCATCCCCCAGAAGGTGCACACTGCACCCATTAGGTCTGTCTATACCCATCCCCTCCTTTCCCCCCACATCTCCCTGACCCCCAATGAACGTTATACTATAAACGCACTTCAGTGTTGATCATTTAGTACCAATTTGATGGCGAGTACATGTGGTGCTTGTTTTTCTATTCTTGTGATACTTCTCTCAGTAGAATGGGCTCCAGCTCTATCCAGGATAATACAAGAGGTGCTAGATGACCATTGTTTTTGGTGGCAGAGCGGAACTCCATGGTATACATATACCACATTTTATTAATCCACTCATGTATTGATGGGCACTTGGGTTGTTTCCACATCTTTGTAATTGTGAATTGTGCTGCTATAAACATTCTAGTTCAGATGTCTTTTTTATGGAATGTCTTTTTTTCCTTCAAGTAGATGCCCAGTAATGGGATAGTGGGATCAAATGGTAGTTCTACTTGTAGTTTTGTGAGGTACCTCCGTATTAATTTCCACAGAGGTTGAACTAGTTTGCAGTCCCACCAGCAGTGTAGGAGTGTTCCTATCTCTCTGCATCCACACCAACGTTTATTGTTTTGGGACTTTTTGATAAAACCCATTCTCTTTGGAGTTAAGTGATACCTCACTGGTTTTGATTTGCATTTCCCAGATGATTAAAGATGTTGAGCATTTTTTAAATGTGTTTTTTTGGCCATTAGTTTGTCTTACTTTGAAAAGTTTCTGTTCATGTCCTTTGCCCACTTTTTAATGTGGTTGTTTGAGTTTTACTTGCTGATTTTCCTGAGTTCTATGTACATTCTAGTTATCAGCCCTTTATCAGATGTGTAACATGCAAATATTTTCTCCCATTCCATAGGTTGTCTGTTTGCTCTTGTGATAGTTTCCTTGGCTATGCAGAAACTTTTTAATTTGATCAGGTCCCATTTATTTATTTTTGTTGATGCTGTGATTGCCTTTGGGGTCTTCTTCGTAAATTCTTTCCCTAGGCCAATGTCTATAAGAGTTTTTCCAACATTTTCTTCTAGAATTCTTATGGTTTCATGCCTTAGGTTTAAGTCTGTTATCCACTGTGAGTTAATTTTTGTGAGAAGTGAGAAGTGCGGGTCCTATTTCGGTCTTCTGCATGTAGCTATCCAGTTTTCCCAGCACCATTTATTGAATAAGGCAAGAGGATACCTTGAGCCCAGGAGTTGTTGGAGGCTGCAGTGAGCCATGATCGTGCCACTGTACCTCAGTCTGGGTGACAGAAAGAGACCCTGTCTCTAAAAATTTTTTTGTAAGTTAAAAAAGAGAAGAAGAATGTGGTATTGCCATAGAACTAAACAAATGAGCTAAAATGAAAGAGAGGTACACACATATAGATGCTTGATTTACAAGGCGAATATGATTATTAATAGATTACCCAAAATTTATTAGAAATCAATTGGTTATTCATATGGAAGAGAAAAGATAGTAACTTTTCCTATATATTAATAACACCACATATACGAATCAGTTCTGAAGTAGACTGAACTTAAAGTGAAAGGCAAACTTTGTAAACTTAGAAGACAATATAAGTAATTTTTAAAACATTATAAAGTAGTAAATGCTTTCTTAAAAATTTTGCAAAAAGTACAAAACATAATAAAGAAAAAAGATTTGTAAATTTGACTATGTTAAAATTAAAAATTTCCATCCATCAAAAGTATAAAAGAAAGCCATAAACTCAGAGGAGATATTTGTAATACATATAACTAACAAAGGATTAGAATCCAGAGTACATACACACACACACACACACACATAGATCCACATTAACTTATATATTTATATATGTGTTATATACATATACATAGGTGATATATATGTAGATGTGTATATTCTATAAATCAATAAAAATACAAAACCATCCAATTAAAAATGATCAAAAGACTGGAATAGAAACTTTGCAAAGTAGGAAACAGGAATGGCCAATAAAATTCTGTACACCAGATCACTAAAAATTTAAAACTCTGCCAATATCCAGGGTTGTGGGGGTAGGGGGTGGGCTACAAACACTTTGGGAAAGATTTTAGCAGTGTCTAATATAAAGTTCAACATGTTTCTACATTGTCATTCCTCTTCTCAAAAACCTTACACATGAGCAACAAGGGACACATACAATGTTCATAACAACATAGCTCATAATATCCAAAAATGTAACATCTGCCAACAGACGTGCTATGTCTGTACAGTGGAATATTATATAGCAGTAATGACTAATGAATACAGTTAAAGCATTCCTACATGGATGTTTGTGGGTGGTGTTATTGAGATTTTATTAGACAATTCTGAGAGGATGAGATGACTGTGGACTCCAGACAAATAGTATGAGCTGAAAAGCTTAAAAGTTCAGCGGATTTATAGAGCTTGCCAGAAACAGACTTTGCAAGCACAGGGTTGGCCCTGGCCCCATCATGAGAGATATGGAAACGGAACATCTGGGTTTCTGCTGGACACAGAAGTGGAAGAAATGCCCACAGCTCTAAAGCAAGAGCAAGCGTTCCAGAGAGTTAAGCAGGAGTCAGAAGAGGAAGCCAAGGAAGTCAGGAGAAGGAGAAGGAAGGTTCCTGCAAGGAAAGCCGGAAGGGCTGGCTCAGGAGGTGATGAAACATGAATGCCATGAATTCCAGCGTCATCATGAGAACAAGTGATTATTGTGTTCGAAAACTTTCATTTCCTAAAATTAAAAATGACCTGAAGCAAATGTGAGGGAAAAGTCATCCTTTCTTTAAATCTGGATGATAAAATAGCATATTTGTATTGGTCTCTATCGTCTGAGGGATATTTGAAATAGTTCTTCATATAAAACATTGTATATATTTTTATTCTTCAAAAATTAAAACTTTTCTAAATTTTTCACATTGAAAAAAAAAATCACTGAACAGAAATTGCACTTTTTGGCCACTCTGCCCTGACGGTAGACTTGGACTTGAACTGCTCAGGTGGTTTAAGCCACTAGCTCCTTGCCTGTCCAAAACGAAGCTACTTTGCTTGAACCTTGGTTTCTAGGAGAAAATAGGGGGATTGACTCAGCTGCTCCAGTGATCATTAATAAATAACAAAAAAAAAGATGATTTGGTGATTTTTCAATAGTCTCACATGTAATGGATCTTCAATAAACAAAAACGATGAAAACAAAGGATATTTGTCAGTATCCTTGTACAGGGAATTGAGAAAATTACTTTAAAAAAACCCCAAATTCTGTAAAGCAATCAGTTGACCTACCAACTTGTCTAAGAAGTTACATGCGAGGTGGCCACCTCTTGCTACAGTAGAAGGTCCCGGTGCCCCGACCTGCAATCCCCTCACAGTGTCACCTGATGGAGTGGTGATGCCTGCCGTGGTCACAGCATGGGCCCTGCCTGAGCACCGATCTGATCTCATTCTTCTGTTCCTGGAGGTTCCTCCCATACGGTATTGTCGTGTTGCTGCTGCAGCCATCAGTCTGGGCCACTTAATGCTAAATTTATCTCAGGAGGTGCTAAGTTCTCTTTGGACAGTTAAGGCATCTGGAAGAGCCATCATCTCTCTTTGGGGTATTTTTCTCCACTAGCATTATAAAGCAACCCTGCCCCTGGCATCATTAAACCCAAGAGAAAGGAGATTTAACTGCACTTGGCAATTAAAAAAAAAAGTTAAAGAGATAAGCTAATGGCACAAAAATAACAGAAGCTTTCTGCTGTTTCTTCAGCAGAAAGAGGCCAAAAAAATCACTGGCTTTATTAACAAAGGTTTGCATCCAAGCACAGTGAGAGCTGCTCACTCCACTATCAGTCCAGTTAGTGGGAGGACAGCTCATGAGAGGAGGTGGTGGGGAGAAGGGACTGTGAGAAGGTGCTCAGCTTTCACAGAGCTGCAGGCAGGGGCAGAGAGGTCTAGTTCTTACAATCTTTATACATCACCAAAGAGAGAAAATACACAGATAGGTAAGACGTACTGAAAGTTCTTGAAAGAGACATCTTCATTATTAACAGTTATGAGCAATAATAATCTTAGTTTTGTGTGTGGTATTCTATTGGGATGGAGAAAGTCATGAGAGAAAAATGTCACCTCCACCCTAATAATGATAAAAAGGGGTTAATCTACAAAACCCTAATTTTCTTGAGTTCATCAGACACGTAAGGCCACAAGGCAACCAAATGCACTGAACTTCCAAAAGTAACAAGCTCCTCCAAGGAGAGATGGAACATAGAGAATTACTTCTTTGACAGAGCATGAAAGAGGCAGCCACCAGGAAAGTGAGTAAGAAGAAAACAGCTAATATTTTAATGAATACTGATGGCCAAATGTGGACAAATATTGTTGTTAGAGTAACTGGAAGCTAGCAGGTTAGGGGTCAGTAAATTTTTTCTTAGAAGTCCAGATAGCAAATGTTTTAGGATTTGTAAGCCATATGGTCTGTGTTGCAAACATTCAGCTCTGCTGTGGTAACACAAAAGTAGCTATTCATAACACACAGGCAAATGAGTGTGGCTGTGTTCTTGTAAATTTTATTTACAAAAATAAGTGGGAGCCCCAAGGGGTGTAGTTCACTGATCCTTGATGGGGTGCTTCCCACTGTCTTAGATGGAATCCAATCTGGTATAATCCTATTTTATTTGGCTACCTGCAATGGACAGGCAATGGGCATAGTGGCTGAGTAAAAGCTAGCTTCGGCAATTTGCATGAAAATCAAGAAAGCCGAACCAAGTTTCCACTTGTTTAGAAGTGAATATTACCTTGAACAATCATGTCTTAGCCTGCTATAGCTGCTACAACAAAATGCACAGCCTGGTTGGCTTAAACAGCAGGTATTTATTGCTCACAGTTCTGGAAGCTGGAAGCCCAAGATCAAAATGCCAGCCTCTTAGGTTCCCCAGCGGGGGCCTTCGTCTTGGTTTTACAGACGGCTGCTTTGTCACCGTGTTCTCACATGGAGGAGAGATGGGTGGCTCTGGTCTTTCTCTCTTTCTGACAAGGACATTAATACTATCATGAGAGCCCTACCCCCATGACCTCATCTATACCTAATTACCTTCTAAAAGGCTCCACCTCCTAATGCCATTGCCTTGGGGGGTTAGAGCTTCAATATATGAATTTTGGAAGGACATAAAATCTTGGTGCATAACAATTCCAGAGTCTACCATTTAAGCATGCACCAGTCAGGTTCCATCAGCAGAACAGACACTGTGAGTGGATGAGGTGCACCGAAACACCACAGTGAGCACAGACTGTAATGACACCCAGTCCTCAGAAGGCTCTCACAGCCACACACCTGGGTGACTGTAGCTCAAGGGGGAAGCAGAGGCTGGGTTGGCAATGAGACGGAGCAAATCCAAAGCATCATGATGGCATGCCCACTAGCACCAGGGCTCCTAGACCAGAGGAAATAGAGTCCCGGCTATGGTCCCCCCTTGCAGTGCCAGGAGTGTCATCCCAATCGTAGATTCAAGGCCTGAGGAAAAGCCCTCCACATGCTTCCAGAAAGCCAGGTCCTTCCAGGGCATGGAGCAAGACCACAAACGGGAGCTGGAGAAGTCTTGGAGCTCTCACTTCTTTGTAGGTACTACTTCTGTAGGCCCTCAGCCAAGCATCTGGTGGCTTTCCTGCATCTGTGTTGGTCACCAGGGCCAGCAATGGAAGAAGAGAACAGAAGAGAGTAAAGGAAAACAGGGAGTGCAGGATCCTGTCTGTCTCACTGTATGTCACCAAGACCACCTCGAAGAGTAGTAGCTGTTGCTCCAGTTTTGCCTACAAGGTTCTGCATGAATTCCTCTTCTGGCCAATGCTAACCTAGAAAGGTTATTTCAGTTGTCATATTTCCAGTATGACAAGTTGACACAGAATAAACTACTACAAAGTAATTTTTTCTGGCAGAGTGAGTTATTCCCAGCTAATCTGTCCTGGGAACTTTGGATCAATTTGTTGTTGTTGTTCCAATTTCCTCACCAAGTAAAGGGCTCTTCGTCACTCCATTGGACCTTAAATTCCCTGAGGTTTCCAGGATTTGAGTGTCGTGGCCTGTTTACAGGATGGAGGATGAACACAGAACACAAAACACAAATGCAGAACACAAAGAAAAATCCGGACACACATATAGATGGTTGACTTGAGTAATAATACACCGGGTCAGTTTTACTTTTATACTCTAAAAAATTAAAGTTAGTTCCTTGTGCGTAACCACCCAGGCATTGCAGCAATGGCCATAAATTCTGGAATGCATTGCCTTAGGGAAGCAGATGTCCCCTGAATCAAGGTTTCCAGGTGGTTGCTCTAGGCACCAGGAATAGATCACGGACTGAGATTAGCAAGGATGGGCAAGGTGAGCCACAGGGGGCATTTGTCATCCCCAGCTTCTCTTAGGGTGACCCCCTAAGATCTTTGGCTGAACCCCAGTGACTGTGCCTGGCTTCGGTCACCCCTCCCATGAGGGGTCTTACCCGTCATTGACTAACCAGCCATCTTATGGGATATTTATTGTGTGGCCTCCAGACCCCCAGTGCCATGGGGCAGGGCAGCTCAGCTTGCTTACTTGCAGCTCAGGTCCCTTGTTATGCCTCTAGGCAACAGCTTTGTTTATCACAGGGAGCCTGTCCGGAACACAATACTTTCAAACGCTCTGGGTAGAACATGTACATTACTCACTAACTTTAATTCTTAAACTAGGAAAATATATGTCAGTCCCCTACATTTGAGGGCTGGACATTTGAGATGGAGAACTCTGGTGTCTCTGAGCCCCAGCTGGTGAGTCCGTGAGTGGAGGCTCCAAACTCAGGGAACTGCAGCTTTCCAGGGGGTGCCAGGAGAAGCCACCGTAGGCAGCAGGCGGCACCCGGTCTAACTACCACTCTCTTCCCAATGGCCAGGTCTGGGGACGTGGGCCGAGACATTTTCTCCAGCTAGTCCCATCGGCACTGGCCCAGGGCCCTTTTCCAAAACTCTTGCAGCCTCCTGGACCTGAGGGCAGTGTTACAGCTCCCCCAGCTCACTTACAACGTCTCACCTCCAGAGACACAAGACTGGCGCCAGGGACACAGAGTCCCTGTCCCTCCCTGAAGGACCTGAGGCCACCATTTTCAGTCTCCCTTGTACACAGCTCCTTTTGGGGCATCACAACTCCATTGTGGGTGTTTTCCTCTTTTTAACAAAACGTCACCTTTTTAGGCTAATCCTAGTTATGTGACCTGAGCTTGCTCTTCTAAACACACTGCCTTCACTTCTGTGAAGGCAGGTGACCATCAGCGTTACAAGGTGACTTTCCTGCATTTCAGCACAGGGCCCTCCGTCTGTCGAGGAGGAGAAGCAGGCACCCACTCACAGGCACCCTCAGCCTGTGTCGGCCACCCCTCTGGCAGCACCCGTGAGTGTGTCATCATCTGCTTCCTTCTGCGCAGTGGGGGCAAAGCCATCCACACGCGTGGGAGAGGACGTGGTCGTGAGGAAGCAGGGGTGTGACTCACCAGACGGCGGTGTGCACCATGGGGGGTAAGGATTGGGCACACACAGTGAAAGAGCGAGGGCTTCAGGAAACTGGCACGGCAGTGGTAGAAACAACGGGCTCCAGAGCCCAAACCTGGCACAAACAGAGCAGCGCGTGGACGGGCCCAGGAGGGGTACCCACATGGAGGCTTTGAGGAGGCAGGTCTGGATGGAAAGCGCCATTTGCATCCATACAGTTCAAGTCCCACAGTCTGTTTTTAAGAAGGTTTTCTTAAAGTTAACACTTTCTCCTTTCACAAATCTGTCTGGAAATACACAATGGCTCAAACACCAAAACATTTTATGCCTTGCTCATTTAACAATGTTAGATGGTTCCAAGTCGGCAGGGGCGGAAGAGTTGGAGTGTTGAGAAATTTTGCTCCGTGAAATCATTCAGAGACTGGTTTGCCATGGGCTCCCCTGCCCTCAACACATGAAGTCAATCTAAGTATTTGCTGTCGGGTCAGAGGGTGGAAAGGATCATGAAGACGTCGGTGTGGGAATCTGTGCAGGCCAGGCTGATATGGCTCACGTCATTTCCACAGCTGTTGTGCAACGGGGAAGATTAGAAACTGCCGTCTATCTGTGTGCCCAGGAAGGAGGGAGAAGAGGGACTATTTGCAATGCTAGTGTTTGGGGCAGAGAAGATGCTTGGGGAAGACTGAGGGTTCAGAGAGAAAGACAGAGCAAGGGACCCGAGGTTCCAGTGCAGTGGAAGCAGTAGGTGAGAATAGGTGAGTGTTGTTGGTTCGGGAGGGACACACATCGGAGGCTGAGATTTCAGCAATGGAGCAGAGCAAAGTCTACATAAAGCTCAAGAGCTGGCTCTGGAGTTGACAGTGTACGTGGTGTAAGTGCCCTCACTGCTGACAAAAATGAGGAAGCAAAATTCAGCAGCAGGAACATAATAGCCAGCACGTACTGAACATCTGCCCTATGCAAGATGCTAAACCCTTGGCTTGTCTTGAGCCTTGAAATAACCCTATTGGCTTGAAACAATTATTGTTGTCACTTTGCAGATAAGAAAAATGAGGCACAGAAAAAGATTAATTAGCAATATTCCCAGGTTGTTTAAACCAGGAGGTTTGGTACAGTCAAGACCCACGCTCCCAACCAGTGGTCGCACACTCTTTATGAGAGGGCAAAACTTTAATTAGAGAGAAAAGGTTTAGCCGGGCGTACCACAAGTGTGCAAGGGGTGGGTGAATCAAAACCAGAAACACAAGGACCTAAAATGAAGTACGAGCCCATACTGACGTCTCCAGCACTGACCCGTCATCACCACGTGGCTTCCTCCAGGCGCCTCCTTTGCTTATTTGTGAATTTCCAATTCAGCGCTAGAAATATGGCTCCCACCATCCGCCATCCATCCACTTAATTGTTCAAATGCAGGAGACAGGTATAGTAGTGTCAGGATTATTAACCGGTAGCCCCGTGGGAACCAACTTCGTCACCTAGAGTACAGTGTTTATGTACAGTTTATTTTGCCTTTAATCTTGCAGACCACACTGAGTTTCTAAGTTATTTACATCAGCACCTTCCACCTCCTTCAGTGAGATTGTTTCACCCATTCGTCATACAGTTAGATTCTTTTGTCACATTCTTCCTTCTATCCTGGCATCTCATGACCTTCTAAGTTATTTTTTTCATTGCGTACATTAAGTTTTACTTTTTTGTGCTGTGAAGTTCTATGGGTTTGGATGCATGTGTCATGCACCCACCTTTATGTGGCATTCGGAACAGTCCAACTGTTCCCCCAATTCCCTTGTACTTCACTGCTCAAATTCCCCACTCCCTAACCCCTGGCAACCAGTGGCCTTTTTATTGTGGCTATGGTTTTGCCTTTTGTATAACGTCTTATATTTGGAATCGCAAAGTATGTAGGCTTTTCTAAAAATAAATAACAAACTTAATTTTAGTATAGTTTTAGATTCATGGCATAGTTGAACAGATAATGCATAGAGTTCTGTATACCCCTCTACCTCTACTGCCCCCCCCATTTCCATATTATTAACATCTTGCATTCGTGTGCTGCTGTTGTGACAATCAGTGCACAAATACTGATGCATTATTATTAACTATGGTCCATACTTTCCTTCTGGATTTTGGTAAATGTATAATAGCACATACCCACTTATAGAATGGTGTCATCACCTTGAAAGTCTCCGTGTCTTGGCTGTTCATCCCTTCCTTCCGCCCTCCCTTGAACTCCTGCAAACCGCTTACCTTTTTGCTGTCTCTACAGTGTTGCCTTTCCAAAATGTCATATTTTTGGCATTCTAAAGTATGTAGCCTTTTCAGTCTGGCTCCTTCCACTTATAAGCGCACATTGCATTGATGGTTCCTGTGTATCTTTCCATGGCTTCATACTTCATTTATTTTTACTATTGACTAGTATTCTACTATATGGATATATCACAGTTTATCCATTCACCTATTAAAGGATATCCTGCTTACTTCCAATTTTTGGTGATTATGAATAAAGCTGTTGTATATATTTGCCTGCAAGTTTTTGTGTGGACATAAATTTTTAACTCACTTGGGTAAATACCAAGGAGTGCAGTTGTTAAGAGCATGGTTAGCATTATAAGAAACTGCCATCCTGTCTTCCTGAGTGGCTGGTTGTACCGTTTTACATTCCGGCTAACAATGAATGAGTGTCCTGTTTCTCCACATCCTCACCAGCAATCAGTAATTAGTGTTTTAAATTTCGGGTGTTCTAATAGGTATATAGTTGTATCTTATGATTGTTTTAATTCACATTTCCCTGATGACCTATAACATTGAGAATTTTTCACATGCACACTTATTGTCTATATATCTTCTTTGGTGAAGTGTCTTTTCAGATCTTTTTCCCACATTTTAATTGGATTATTTCCTTATTGTTGAGTTTTAAATATTCTTTGTATATTTTGGATACAAGTCCTTTATCATATATGCACTTTGCAGATAGTTTCTCCTAGTCTAAGGCTTGTCTCTCTGTTTTCTTAACAGTGTTTCTGTCAGAGCAGAGCAGTTTTAATTTTGTAAAATCAAATTATCACTTTTTTTACTTCACAGATCATACCTTTAATGGTGTACCTAAAAGCTCATCACCAAATCAAAGGTTACTTAGGTTGTTTTCCCTGCTTTCTTCTAGAAGTTTTATTGCATTTTCTAATTCAATATTAAATTGTTTACAGTGCTTCAGTGTAAGAACTCCTGTGGCATGGAAATTTCAGCACAAGTTTGCTACAAATACTCATATTTGTGGGTTAGAGAACTATAAAGAAATCGAGGCCTCCTAATGCAAGGTAACGTATATTGAAAATAGACAAACTTACGCTCGAGAAATTACACATGCATAGAAGAAATTCAACAGAAGCAAGAACCCCAAATGAGAAGTACTTAGGGACCATATAAACTCTTCCAAGAATCCCCAGAAATCCTGAGAATTTAGTCTTTGTTTCTTTTTATTATTATTATTTGTAAGTATTATGGGGGTACAACTGCTGTGGTTACATAAATTGCCTTTGTACCCCCCAAATCAGAGCTACAAGCATGTCCATCCCCCAGACAGTGTGCACTGCACCTATGAGGTATAAATTTACCCATCCCATCCTCTTCTTCCTTCCCCTCCCACCTGCCCATCAACCGATGGATGTTACTTCCCTATGTGCGCAGAAGTTTTGATCTATTAGTACCAATTTAATGGTGAGTACTTGTGGTGCTTGTTTTTCCAATCTTGTGATACTTCACTTAGAAGAATGGTCTCCAGCTCCATCCAGGATAATACGAGAGGTATTAGTTCACCATTTTTTATGGCTGAGTGGTACTCCATGGTATACATATACCGCATTTTATTAATCCACTCATAGATCGATGGTCACTTGGGTTGTTTCCACATCTTTGGAATTGTGAATTTTGCTGCTATATTCGAGTGAGATGTCTCTTTTATAGAATGTCTTTTTTTCCTTTGGTAGATAGACACCCAGTAGTGGGATTGCTGGATCAAATGGTGGTCTTTTTTTGTATGAAGCATGGACACTTGAGCCAATTTAATTTGAATCTCAAAGGTCAAGGTGTTGCTGACACCTAAGTTAGAGTAGCAGATTGATCTTCTCTTTCTTATAGCTTTTCTTACAAAAAAAAAAAATCCCTTTAGAAAGGCTTCGTGAAGTTATTTCCTTTATCTTGGTGAATTGGAAACTGTACAAAGACTCTGGCTGAGTGAGCTAGGAGAGCAAGGAAATCCTGGAGGGCAGATGTCAAGCCTTACTCATGGTTGCGTGGCATCAAACAAGCGCCAAATAATTGTTAAATGGCTGCTTCTTGAATCCATTGATTTCAAAGACATTGATTCCCATAGAGCAGACCTTCAGTAACAGAGGAGAAAAGAATCTGTTTTGGATACATCTTACCACAGTTCTTCTATAAACATACGATTTTCAAGTGTAATTGTTAGATCACGATTTACCAGTGAACTTTAGCTTCTTTAAAAAGATCAAACCATGATGTGTCTTAATGATATCTTTAAATTAAGACTCTAATTCAGCTCTTTATTCCTCAAGGAAATACATTTTCCCTAATTCTATGCATGAGCACATACGTGGCTAAGCGGTACTGGCCACTCTTCTCTTTACCCTTCGAGAACTTCTCTTGGGAAACTCGACGACCATTTGTGGACAGGAAAGATTCAGACAAACAGAAGACATGAGACTTTGACAAAACCAGCACAGCCCCCATGTTGCCCTTCTGGAATTTGTAACGGCACAAAGAACGATGTATTTCCAGAGCCCTTTTACAAAGTATTTCTCACATAATTATCTCATTTAATCCTTACACTTGAAGCAAGGAAAGCAAATATTTTCCTATTTTTAAAGATTAGAAAACAAACACAAAGGGGCTAATTGGCATGACCAAACTTACACAGTTGATGAATCACAGAACAAACCCCTAGCCTAGATCTCTTTTTTTTTAACCATATTCCTCTGCATCAAACAAACAGAAAAATGCCAAGGGCTGTTTACTACATATTTACCCTCAATTCCAGTAAAATCATTTAACAGAGTTTCCAAATACTTGTTGTCTTCGGAGACTGATGGGTATTTTCTTGAAAGGAATCAATGATGATTTAGATTATGGTAAAGCAATTGTAGAATGCCCCTTTTAAAAGCCAGAGTGAAAGGTTCAGAATTCTTGCATAAGAGAAAATGTTTAATAATCTGAGACACACAGCAAAATATTCTATGAAACAATAATTAATAGCATCATGACAATGTGTCATGTATTATTAGGTAAAAATTATTTTGACTTGCTTTTCATACCCGGATTTATATAAATTGATGGGTAGAATGATTCGTAATTCCATTTTACTATTAAACTACCCAAGTTTCACTTCATATTTCACACTGAATGATTAATTTTGTCCATGTGCACCCTATCTGAATAGACTGACATGAATTTGTCATTTATTCTAATTATGCATGCAGAGTAAGTTGCAGACAGCAATATAGTCGCTCTGTGTGCTTACTGTTTAATATTTATAGGGTTCCAGCAATGATTAGGCAACACTTACAAGAAAATCTTGCTCCCTTGGACATGTAAATTCAAGTGTTATGATAGATTTTGTAGTCAAGGTACCTGTTTACAGTTACCGGCAGGTTAGCTCTGGAGGTCTGTGAACCGCGATGCTTAGCCCCAAGGTCATGGATTTGCTCTTCCTGTTATGCAGTTAACTTTGCTTTGTGCTATAGCTGCAAACTGCCCCGGTAACTCCAACCAGCCCTCTGAGAAACACTCCACTGGTTCCAGAGGGAGGGCAGGATGGATGAGAAAGTGTGAATGAATCAGTACAAATTCAGTTTCGCTACTGAAAAAGGAGCTCAAAGCATACATCCCACTGACACATCCATAGCATGTTTAGGAAAATCTAGTTTCTAAAAGTGGCTCCTGACTCTGCCTGTCCCAATTTCTGGATTCATGACAAGTATTTTGGCATTGGAAATTTCATTTTTATTTTCTGTTAGTATGGAATTCAATCCAGTTTCTGCCTTGATGAAGAACAATTACCAAGGGACTTTACAGGCATTTGGGAGATGTGAGCATGTTCTCATGGCTTGCAAAGCTTCCTATGCAGGTGGTCCGCGGGAACGTCCCTGGTGAGTGAGACTCTGACCGGAGAGGGGAAGAGAGGGCCCACTGGGGCACTCAGAGCAGAGATGCCAGGGCAGGTCCACCTTCAAATACAGAAGATGGTGAAGGGTTGAAAACGTAAAAGTGCATGTGCCTATCAAGGAAATAAAGTAAAAAGAGGTGGGGGAAAGATGCAGGGAAGGACTCTGAATTTGAAACAGGATATTGAATAATTCAAGGTGGTACGAATGACTTCATTGAAACTGGGAGGCTGGCAATGAGGAAAATGAAATTAGGAAAGAGGATGGAAAAAAGTTAATTCTTACAATATTTCTTTAAGTTAATAATTTAGCGACAGTGAGCAGGGTAAACGTGTCTTAGAAATGAGAACTGCAAGAGTTCAGGAGTCAAAGCCCAAAATAAGAGATGCAAAGAGAAGCAACTCAGAAGAAGTTATAGCTGCTATTTTTAAATCACCTTTGTAATCTTCACAACTAGATTTAAAACTTATTCTTCTATGACACACAAGAGAGGTAATCTTTGTACATCTGTATGTATGTGTATCTGTGTGTGTATACTAGAGAGACAGAAGGAGGAGGAGGTAGAGGAGGAAGAGGAGGAGGAGGAAGAAAAGAAAAGAGTTGGTACCGAAGTGACACAGAAAGATAAAGAACCCCTTCTTTCTCCTCCCAAAGAAAAGAGAATTTTAATATGATTGGGTCAGATTTCAGGGCACAGACATGTCTTTGTGTTGTAATGCACAGGGTTATTATACTAAAACTGTGAATCTTTCTTCCATCTCCTCTGTTTATGTCTAGATAGGTAAGTTGCCTGGAGCTTACCTTATTTTTATTATTATTATTTTTCCCTACCTCTTGTCTTCTACCCTGGTGTATCTCTGTTCTGGAACAAAGGGCTTTCCCACTTCAGCTTTGAGCTTAGGTAACACGCTCCAGCTTAGTCTATGACAATGTTACACCAAATCATCAATGAGTAGCCTGGCAAAGAATACAGGCACACTGATATTGTCCTCGTACCCCAGTGCCTCAAGGAAAGGCAGGGTTGATTGATTCAGGGCACAGTCTGTCTAATAGTGCGTTAAATCTCAAGCATATGCAAGAGAATTATCTCCAGAAGCTTTCCTCCAGATAAGTCTCTCTTCCTCATACACTTGAGATAGTAATGAAATAGCTAGGAATTAGAATTAAATGTTCTGCCAGAAATATGACCCCCAATAGCTAGGGAAGACCAGGTGTGGAAATGTGAGTTTGGAGGTACACCAGTAATAAGAGAGTAGATCATCCCAACACCACTGAAAACGGAGAGGAAAGCGCCTAAGTAAAAACCATGATTAGTGCATGAAGACCCCTTGTTTCCCAGGGCAGTTATCCGAGCATGGGAAGGAACGGCAGGGAATGGGAACTGAAGAGTTGACGGTGGAGGCCCAAGCCCTGGGCCAGCCACGTGTCCTGCAGGACCTGGGGAAACAGAAGAGAAAGGGGGGGCAGGGAAAGGACAGGGCTGTGTGTGAATGATACGGTCTCTATTCCAGAAGAACAACATGAGTCCATTTACGTTAGGAAATAAGGCAAGCAGTGGAAGGGATTATTTGCCTTGCCCAAGTTGATTTTCTAAAAAGCCAGATCCCAACTGAAGCAAGTGGGTGCAAAATGATGCATTTTCACAATGTACAGTGGAAGAAGTGGGGGAGGGCATTTAACAGAAAAGACCACTGAGACCAATTTCTTACAACACAGCAAACTTTATAATCACTGCGATGGCCCCTGACCGGGCGCTGCGTAATTCAAACACTGATGCACTGAATTCCTCGAGCTGTGTTTCCCGCCGGCCGGTAGCTCCCCTCTCGCAGGACTCACCCTCCCCACCTGCAGGGCTTCCGGGGCGGTAGCCCTGTTGGCACAAAGTCTCCCAAAGTCTCTCCAGCCTCTGGATACCGCCGCAGTTTGACCTGTGAAGCTCTTCCCCAGACTCAGACATTGGATTGATGGTCGATCCAGGCTCTCTTTCCAGGTGACTGATCAGTAGCAGATCAATGTTGGAGCTACATGTGGCCATTCATATATATATATATATATATATATATATATATATATATATATATATATATTTCCATGTGGATCAGATAAGCTGAGGTAGTCAGTCTGCAGAGACAGAAAAATCAAGCAGATATTCACAGGGAGGCAGAGACGAAAAATATTCTCATCCTATTTGATTCTCTCATTTTTTCCAGAGGTCTGGCCACTTTCCTCTGGATGTTTGTTTAAATTAACACAGATATGTTTCTGATACCTTCAACCTAAGGGTTCTAATCAATGGAACATGATGCAGGATCTACCTAAGAGATGGAAACACAGCATTCTCTCCTTTGCTGCTCATCACAGTCATAAGTCGTGAGACCAGTGTTATTAACTACAGAGCTTACCGAGTCTGGGGGCAACCTGGGTATTCTACAAGACTTGGGTATGCAGTTAAAAATTATTCTGTGAATATTTCTAAAGTAATGAGACTAGCTTTGTGTATAACTTGGGAGAAATAATTTTACTGTCTTAAACTTGAATCTGGTAATCTTAACAGTAGTTAGGGGAGAGAGTAATTAATATCCAAAATATATAAAGAACTCACAAATTTCAGTAGCAAAATAAATAACCCAATTAAAAACTGGGCAAAAGACCTAAATAGATATTTGTCCAAGAAAAGACGTAGAAGTGTCCAGCAGATATAGGAAAAAACTGTTCAACAATAATCAGGAAAATACAAAGCAAAACCACAATGAGATATCACTTCACACCTGTTAGAATGGCTTTTATCAAAAAACAAGCAATAACAAGTGTTGGCAAGGGTGTGGAGAAAAGGTCGTGTGAACCTTAGTTTATACACTATTGGTGGGAATGTAGATTGGTGCAGCCACTGTGGAAAACAATATGGAGGTTTTCCAGGAAATTAAAAATAGAAATACCATATGACCCAGCAATCCCTCACCTGGGCATATACCCAAAATAAATGAAATTACCACCTCATGTACTGCCTTGTTCGTTGCAACATTATTTGCAAGAGCCAAAATATAGAAAGAGAACCAAAGGGTCTATGGATCCATAAATGGATAAAGACACTGTAGTATAAATATATATAATGGAATATTATTTGGCCTCTAAAAAGGAGGAATTTCTGCCATTTGTCACAACATGAATAAATCTAAAGGACATTTTTCCAAGTGAAATAACCCAGGCGTAAAAAGAAAAATATTGCATGATCTCACTTGTATGAGGAATCTTAAGGACAAACAAACAACAAATTGAATACACTGAAACAGAATAGAATAGTGGTTGGTGGGGGAAGGGGGTGGCCAAGGGACATGGGGAGATGTATTGAGAGGTCAAAGGGTATGAAGTTGTAGCAATATAAGATGAATAAAGTTAGAGATCTAATGTACAACATGAGGACTATAGCTAATAATATTGTATGCTGAAAATTTGCCTAGAAAGTAGATTTTCAGTACTCTTACCATAAATTAGAAAAAAGAAAAAAGAAAGGCTAACACATGAGACGATGGATATGTTAATTTACTTGACTGTAGCAATCACTTCACTATATATGCGTATGTCATGTTGTGTACCTCAAATATACATGAATTTTCTAAAGAAAAGAGTAATTAGGGGATTTACCTGGAGGTGAGAATCACTGTATCATCAAAACAACATCAACCCACTAATAAAAGTTTTATTCTGGGCCATATCCAGTGTGCTTAATGTTTTCCCTAAACCTAGAGGTTTCCGGAGAAATTACAATAGCAGAGAGCATGCTGGCACCCTAGCTGAGAGGACTTTGAATTCTAGCACACTGCTCTCCTTAAATTCTCATCCTAAAATCAGCTTCGCCTCAACGGAGAGCCCAGTCAAAAATAAACAAACACTTTCTTGGCAATACTTACATTTGATATTAGCCAATTAAAAAAACACCTATTTTAAATTTTTATTTCCACAATTAATATTTCCACTAATTATATATATTATATATTATTGAAAATTCATTCTTTTCTAACTCTACCCCAACCCATTGAGAATAGAAGTCCCTTTTAATGTTGATTTAGTACCAAAGGTAGTATTTTATGTCATATGATTTTTTTATATTTAAAATGTCCAGATATAAGAGAAAAAAATCACTATAGGACTTCAAATAAATCCTCCATGAGAAGATTTTCCTGTATCAATGGATGTAGAAAAAGAGCTGCCCCTGTTGTTTTGCAAATAATGAATCTTCTGTAGCCTATAAAAAATGGAAAGGAAAATCTCAGAAAGGATTTTTCTAATTCCGTTGGCTTCGGGCTACCTACCCAGCATGCCTTCTTGTTTACAACCACAAGTACAAATGTATGGGATTTTTTTCCCCTCTTCACTCAAAACATTAGCTTTTTGGCTTATGGAATTAACCTCTGCCATGCATCTACGCTATTTGCTTGCTGTTGCTATTTTAAACACTGAATCTGTTTTGCACTTTTTACCATAAGGCTCTTAGAGTGTTATATAAACTGCTACTCCATGAATTCTCTTTTTATTCCACACAAGGTAAATGTTAAATCTTCACCCAAATTTACTGATAGGCAAACTGAAAGTTCTAGGCATTCAACAGAAGCTCAGTATTCTACTGGAAACATTTTGAACATGGGCAATCGTATGAACCATGTTTCTAGTTTCTGTAAACTTGATGTTTTAACATCTTCCTACAAGCATATGCTAGACAAACCTTGTCCTGGATGCCCCAATAATATGCCTGAGTCACCTGGCCTTGGCCTCATATCCCCTTCCTCATGCCCCACCCCCCTCCTGGGAATGAGACTTCTTCCTGGAGTGCTCTTTTCAAATGCAAACTATTGATAACCAATCCAGAGTCCACACCCCCACACCCTGGGCCACTATCCACCTGCTCTAATTGCCCCAGGACCTGGTCTCAGACAACTAGGGACAGCCTGTATGTCCCAGAGCCCACTGAAATTATTCAGACTAGCCAATCTGAAGCCAGCTTGCCCTACATAAGCCATACTTTTCTCAGAAACCACAAGAAGGGCTCTTGCCTGCAGTTCCTACCCGGTCTCTGCTTCCTGACCAACCTGATACTTCTCCGTGCAGTCCTGCGTGGTGTCATGACCTGCCTCTTGGGAAGTGTAAGTAATAAACTATCTTTTCAACAGCAATTGTTTCCTGATCTGTTGGTCTTACTATACCCCAATTTTTCTGTTAATACACTGTATTTTAAAACAGAAACCTAATTGGAGGCCAAAGAGTCTCTCTTTATCTCTACTTCCCTGTTGCCTTTCTCTTTAACCAGTTTTTTGCTTGAATTATTTGACTTTTGTGATTCACCTATTAACCTGCTACTGTGTCTACGTGGAACATGGTTTAAAGTACTATGGCAATCCTAAGATACGATGGCACCCCAAAGCCAAAAAATGAAATTAAATAATTTTTTCCAAGTCACTTTTTTGTCCTTAGATCTTGAGACTTACTCAAGACTCCCAAAACTTACTGATAGCCCTATTTGCAAGGCTGAAATAATTCTGTTTACTTTGCAATTCCTTATCTTTCTTCATTTGTTTGGATTTTATGTAAATTTTGCTGAAAGAAAACTGCTGTGGGCTAGTTAAGGGGAAAGAAAAAATGTAAATGTAGGCAAAATAGAATTTTTTTGCATTAATAATTTTTGAAATCTCTCTGTGATTTTTTTCATGCCCCTATCAATGTAGATTTGAATACCTTTCAGTGATTTTGATGGAAATTTATCTCTTCAAAGCCCAAGTGCATTTAAAAATGAGGCGGATGGTTTTTAAGGTCCTTTCCTGCACTAACAGTAACCTTTGGTAGTCTTGTGATGAGCACATGCTACAGATGTCCTGCTAGAATTTAAATCAAATTAAAACATTTAATTTGCAACGGCATGAAGAAAATAGCCTCCCCAATAATTGCTGATCTTCTTGATATGCATTAATTTACTATACTTTTGTGATATGTTTTCTAAGATACTTGAACTTTCTTTCATCTATATAGGATGTTTTCTTATTATGACAAGAGGCATGCACTCTTGCAGTGAACTGCCTCCTCCAGCTATTGAGACCAAATTAACATAACTGTGAACATTCACAATGATCTTTTGAAAAATAAGAGTAAATAATTGAGTTGTAGATTTTCATGAACCTCTTATACTTTTACAAACGCCTTTCACTGTTCTTTACCAGTGCTATTTTGAGCAATCTGAATAACCTGAAAAGCACATCGATAAGTGCTTCTTAAATTTTACCTTCATAACTATTGTCCACTCATCCTTAATAGAAGCTTCAGCAAATACATTGTAACTATCACACATGTGGGCCACGGAATGTAAGTTGTAAGGGCTAGATCTCAGAGAACAGGTAAACGCTTATTTAAAATTGGTTATTGGTTTAAGAAAAAAGGACACAAGACCTCTACTTGCCCATAATGTTCCAGAATGGGACACCAACCACCTTCGGTGTTCACAGGCAAAACCTCCTATCAAGAGTTCAAGAGTCAGTTGTTATATTTTTGGAATTATTGCAAGCCTGTTGTTTAGCAAATTCTTATTAATAATTAAATTATATAAAGTTACAAGTAAATTATATTAAACGCAAAAGCAATACATATGCAACATTAATTTCCCAGTTATTCTACTGCATTTTACTACTGTCTGTGGTCTTGAGGTCATTGATGTCTGTGGTCTCCGTGTGGCGGGAACGTTACCTGACCGTGTTCACCTGCACATCCCTTCCCCGCTCTGTGCTCAGTGAAGTCATGTTGGTAGCTTGACATCAGCTGTTGTGGGAGATTTACACGGAGCAGTCATCAAATACTACAAATCAGTGCTTGATTTATTGTTTTGCTGATCGCGTAAACATAAGAAAAATATCTACAATAAAGATTAAACTTAAAATTATGTCTTCTCTGTTACCATCACATTATGAATGGCTCAAAATAAAATGAGGAAATGTTGCTCTAGTGTTCAAAACTATTTTCCAATTCAGAAAAGAAGTCTGATGAACTAGTGATGTTTCCCATACATCTTTGTTTCACTTTCCCTTACTCGTTAATGTAAATAAAATTTTAGTGGACATTCATGTCAGAGCTATATTTTGTCATCAAGTACAACCACAGGTTGGCTACAGAAATGAGATTTTTTTCAAATATCTGTGGATGCATTCTGTGAGATTCAATTTGCTATGTGAAATTAACAATAAGGAATATTAGATATTTTATTATTTGTGAAGTGTTATTTTGTTACCAGTAAAGTATATAATAAACTTATGCATTTACTGTACATATCTGTATGTACACCTACATTTTTTTTTAATTTACTGATTGTTAAACATTCAGCAACACACTACTGCCTATAGTAACCTATGAGATTTACCTTGGAGGGTAAAACTCTACTGCCCAGAGCCTTTTCACATGACAATCCTCTTCTATATGCCAAGATATTTAAGTTCTCACTGTTTCTTACAGGTCAAATCCATCCTAGCTGGTGAAATTTTGTGTGAGAATCTTTAGACAGTTAGCCAAGTTTACACGTACTCCAGAATCCCTGCGTAGACATCAAGTCTGCATCTGTCATTGGCAAGACTAGTGACAGCTCCTTTTTATTCCCCACCTTAGGATCTATAGCCACTTACAATAATTTTCCCAATGTGCCTTTAATTGTATTTTAGGCTTTCATCTTTGTTGTTTTATGGAATTTTAAAATTCTATCTTTAATATAGAATAATGAACTAAACCTTAAATGTATTTTATTTTCTTTTAGTGCCTCAAATGGGACAAGTATTTCTCACTTCCTCTGAAGTATATCTGAATCATAAGTTAAGTATTCTGAGTTAGCTCCATGAACTTGTGTTATTTTCCAGAATTTAAACAACCCTTCCTTGCTGCTCCTATGCAGTCCTAACAATGTATTAAGACCTTGCAACATTGCAGCTGGACAGTACATAGGCAGGAAGGGACCGTCATACCTACTGCTATTTGTATGTATTCCAGTGTATTTACCCAAGAAAACCAAACTTAATGGAAATGAGGTGGAAACAGAGTTGGAGCAGATGGAACATAGCCCCAGTTGACTTATTTCCTTGCCCTGAATTTCCCAGGAGTGCACAACTGCCTGTAACATTATCAGGACACCCAGGGTTCTGCCCAGCTTGAGAATGAAACCAAACTCTTCTCCCGTTCTGCACTCACACTCTCAGTTTATGTTATCGTTCTGTAAGAAATCACAGGAATAATCCCAGAACGTTTCCATGTGAGAATGCTTGCAAACCGCAGACTCTTCTAGGAGAGCCAAACTGACACCACCAAAGCCGCATTGCAGTGGGGCAGGGGGAGAGTGAGCGGGGGTGGCAGCGTCAGTGCTGAGGTCTCTTCCTCTCAGCCCTTGCTTTCCAGCGGCCTCAGGAAGCCTCCATGTCTGTGACAGGCTCACTGGGTAACTAGATCTGAAATCATTAAATGCAGAAGGTACCAGAAGGTCAATCATTTATTTTCCTCTACCCCTCCTCCTCTTCCATGTCTTCAGTGCTGTGAAGCACCCAGCCTTTATGGTTTGTGCAGCGAGTGCTGTCGTACATCTCGTATGCCACGGTTGCTTACGTTTCCTGCTCTTTATTTTTTTTCTTGTGTAGACAACTCACTGAAGTGCAATGAGAATGGCCTCTGTTCTGGCGAACTGATTATGATGACATTTGGTACTTAAAGAGAACAAAGGTGTACGGAGAATCTGGACAACAAGGTGAAGAGGCTGTAGAGCGCAGCAGTTTCCGTATATCAGCACTTCCACGCATGGACAGCGCCACTGCTTTCAAGCATTTTGTACAGTGAAGAGGCAGGTGCTAGTTTGTTCTCTGCTACTGAGCACAGCCCCAGAACACACATACACAGACACTCACGTAAGAGCTGCTTTCCTAATACTTTGTAGAGAAATTTAAAATGAAAATGTATTATTCAAAAGAAATATTACTAAAAAAATTGCTTTTTATGTCTTCAGGCATTTATTAGGCACAAACCACCACCGTAAAATAAATATGTAAGTAGGGAGGTGAAACAATTACTCAAGAACACTCAAAGATTTCAGAAAGAAATTATTCATTTTATCCTAAAATTAAAATTCATTACTTTAAAAAGTACGGTGCCCCTATTGCTGGGAGTTTACAAGGAGAGATGCAACAATCATATCATCTGTCCAGAGATTGCTACAGAGAAAATCAGGGGCACAGACAGGAGACTGGAGTAGGAACTCGCTCAGGTTCCTTCAACGTTCTTCTGAGAACTGCAATCTGATGATTTATCACATCGCCTTCTTTCTCAGCCTTCTTTCTCAGTGTAACAGGTTTAGCTTTTGTAAAAGGTATTGATGCTCTATTGGACCTGAATAATACAGAATATAAGGGAGTGGAGTTTCCCTGAGTCCGCTTTGCATGTGACAAACCCAAGAACTCAGGATTCAGTGAGTTACAAGTTGTGGCTGCCAGGCAGGGCTGATCACAGGCCACATTCTCTCAGGAGTAGCCTCAGCCTTTGAGGAGAGCTGCCCACAGGCACCCACAGATTTCACCCTTCAGAGGCCAGAGACTGCTCACATCATGAAGGAAGATTTCAATTTAGGGAAATAAAGTGCCTTTCAAAGTCAAACTGTCTCCTTAGAAGCAGAAGATGTCAACAGAGACTCCTTTGCTCTTTTCCGCATTTGGAGTCAAGAGCTGAAGATTGATTTCATCTTTTATCTTAATTTAGGAAGCATAATACAGAAAAGTTTTTAGTTTTCAACTTGGAAGTAGATCATTATCAATGGAATTGAATTTAGCCGAAATCTTAGGTTTTGAAAGTTTGTCAAAAATCTGCCCCCAAATTCTAAAGCGAATGCTTTTTGGGTTACCAGAGAAGGGAAAAAAAAAAAAAAAAAGAGCCATTCCTTATTAGCACTACCCAGATGTTTTCCTGTCCTTCAAATGTATAAACCCTACAACTAAAAATCATCCATCTGCTCTAACAGCTGCTTAGTGCCTCTTCTAATCTGAAGCTGGACTGTGGGTTTGATAATGAAGGCAGAGTATTGTAAGCAGGTAGGGGACCTTCCCAGGTAAGAGAAAGGATGTGGATTACACTGCTAATGGGCATGGCAGTGATGGTCTTTAGCATAATAATGGAGAGTAATAGCATCCCTCAGGGCAGACCCACATTGGTGAAAGAAGCATTGCCCATTAAGATAATGTTGCCCAGGAGGCAGGGCTCATGAAAGTGTGTGTGTGGGGGGGGTAGAATTTATGACTGGGAATTGCTTTCTGTCTGTTTTAGTAAGTGACAACAGGTATTAATGTAGCCTGCATTTGCAGATAGATAAACCACATTTGTATAACATTGATAACTCAATATCCACATGTATTGAGTGTCTGAAAATTAATATGTGAGAGTGTTGGGAAAAAGAAGGATTGAGCTAATTTGCCCATATTTATAATAAACATTGGCGGACATTTAACTTGCGTGTGCGGAATAGTAGCGTAGTGCAGAGTGCATAAAACAGTTGCCAGCTATTAAATCATCTAATAAGAAAGGTATCTGTCCACTAATGAGCACTTTCTGCTGTGGACAGGAAGCCTATGAACACAGGGCTTTGCACAGTAGAAAATAGAGCCAGCTCTGGTCTGAACCGTGTTACCCAAGACCACAGAACTGTCTGTGTCTGTGAGTAATTTCTGGTCAATGCTAACAGTTCTTTCTAAATTTACTGCTGAATTTTGCAAATGTTTTCTAGAATCATTGGAAAAGAAACAAAGAAATTAGATAGAGCTCTGCAAGTCGATTACACCCAAACAGTTTGGTTCACAACCAGGCATTTTATTCCCAAACAGTTTGTTTAAAAAGAGAAAAAGAAAACAATGAAAACAAAAAAATTGTAAACTGATTTAATTAATATGCCTTATCTCATTATCATTGAATCCTCAAAAATTAAGAAGTGTGCTCTCAGGCAATTTTTATAGGCAGCAGACAGCCTAAGAGAGGCGAATGTGTTGCCCTCCCTGGCATACCTGCCCACTGCACATCTGGATCTAAAACTTGGGTCTCCTGACCCTGAGCTCCCTCCAGGGTGGGTGGCAGTGGCCTCCCTAGACTAGCCCCCAGGCAGGCATTCCTTGAAACAGTGTTTTGTGGTATGCTACATAGAGCCAGGCCGTGTGCCCTTACTATCCGATGAAGAGAAGAAATACAAAATGTGAAAGTAGATAATACCTGTCCGTGACAAAGGCAAATGAAACACTTTATTATAAAGATTTAATGGAGTAAAAATGAAAAATTTACACTTATTATTGCATAGCTCAATAATTTTGTTGCCAAATTGTGTTTGCTAACTGAGATCCCATGTGCCCCGACTGGGGCGACAGCAAGCAGAGAATAAATTAGAAGGCGCCGTGCCCCAGTGAAGGCACACCGCCTCAGTCCCCTTCTCTCCAGCTCCTCCTGTCAGGAACACTTCTACATGGGTGTTACAAGAACAATTAAATAATTCGGAGTCACTGAAGTCACTAAAATTCTCATCAGCTTCCAGGCTGCTAGAGCCTTCCTCAGAGGCTCACCCGCCCTTCACGTCTGGCCCGTGGACCTCAGCCCTGGCCTCCCCCGCCCCCCCTCCACCTCTGCCGCCTGCTCGGGGTACACAGCCTGTGTCCCCACTTTGTAGCCCATGCCCACCTGCCCCCAGGCCTGTGCCTGTGCCGATTCCTGAGTCTGGGATTCATATCCCATATCCTCCCATAACTGGGCTAACCTCCTGTCCTTTGGAGAGGTTTGGCGCTGTTAAGAGAACTGGGTTCTCAGATCTGGTTTTAAATCTCAATGTCACCAGTTACAAACTGACCATATCACGTAATCTTTCCATCTTAGCCCCCTGTAAATTGTGGCTAACCGTACTTAATTCAAAGACTTGCTGTATTATAATGCATTATAATGAAGAGAAAGCATTTAGGAATCATTCGTTAAATGTAATATTAGGTAATATATTTATTAGTATTATTTTAGACTTAGCTCAAGCCTTCCTTCCTCTGGAAAGATACCCCAAAGATCTCTTCTCTCCTTGAAGAGAACCCTAACCCTATCTGAAATAACCTCTAGCATTTACTCATTTCACAGCACATGAGATATCACTTCCCACTGCACAGACAGATCAGTCATTAAGGCACAGATGTACTTTTGCCCAAGTACCCCACAGAGACCTCGACACATGCTCCATACTTCATACTTGTCCAGTTAGTAATAAAAACATAGGATTAAGAAAACGTAAGCTTAAATGTCTGTGTCTGAGTGGGATACACTGTCAACATTTTTAAAAATATTAAAGTCTTTTAAGTATATTTTGAAAACCTCTGACCTTGTCCTCAGATTTTTTCTTATTGCATTAAATTTTTAGAGTAAAAGTTCAGCGAAAAATCACATTCCCGGGAACTGGAGTAATATTTTAATTGTTAAAGTTTCTGCCTTTTATTGGAGTTAATTGCATTAATTTCTTCTCTTCTTTCTAGCTTGTAAATTCCCAGAGGATGGCAACTAAGTTTTTATACAACTCTACATCTTTCACAACATCTGGCATGTTACAATTCTCCGTTAAATATTTGCTGAATGACTTATTGACTAACAATAAAGAACACATGATTGAAGAGTTAGATATATTCAAAACACATAGCACTTTTTCTATAATTAGGTGAGTAGCTGCTGATAGGAAAGTAGTAGCAGCATGCTTTTGGTTGTCTTATCTCTTGCAAAAATTTTTTGAAAGTCATACAAAACAAAGGTATAACCTTTTTTATTGCCTACAAAATGAACAGCGAACTGCCATCCTGTGAAACACCCATAGTGTAACTGTGTGAGTAACGTCTTCTGTGTTTCCTGGATGTCCGGGACAGAGGTTGAATGCCGAGGAATTATTTTCTTGATTCTTATCATGCTTTCTGTTAGGCACCAAGAGGAATCTTTATAGACAAAGCATTTAGCTTTTGTTCTTTGAGAACAACACTTCTGCAGCAGCTATTCTTAGAAACCTTTGTAGGAGGCATAGATCCACCTCTGTGGAGAGTGATTCACCACTGCTGCACTAATTATGCACCCTTCCTACTACAGATTATGATTCTGAATATCTGCAATACCAAATCCAAGCAACCTGGAGGCTAATTGGCCTGAAAACATCCCTTTGCTAAAGCCCGAAGGCAGGAGATGCAGTCAGGTAAGCTCTAATGGGCAAACCCAGGCAACTGTCCTCCCTTGATTCCTCACAACTGCCAGATCCAACATGCCAGATGCAAAACAAGTGCACCAACTGTATGCACACTTCATTCTCATCAGCAATGTCCTGGTAAGTCTTGCTGCTCTCTTATTTGGCCTTCCTTTTCCAGAATATTGTTCAACAGCTTTTCTTTCAAGGAATACTGTTTATTGGCCTCACAAAGACTCCTGGGGTAAATAAAACTGAGAATTTGCCCCACAGGAAATTGCCTTCTAAGGATAAAAAACAGGCAGAGACACATACAGATAAAAAGAGCTTCCGATGGAGGATGGAGGACAACAGACATGCTAAGGATGGGCTGAGCCCTAAACTGCACGTAGGAACTGTGGGGTTCCCTTTCCATCCCACGGCCTCACACAGGACACAGGGCAATAGGAAACTTCAGAAAGAGCTTTCTTTTCTGCTCCTCTCACCTAAGATTAAATCCACTTAAGGACTTGCTTTTCAAAGTAGAGTTCTCACACTTTGCCAGGAGCATCGCGTGTGCCAAGGTGTCGGCAAGCCACAGGATGGAGGTGTTCAGAACATTAACTTTCCCTGATGGAAATCTGGAACAGTATGGTGTAGAGATAAACAGATATATTCAGTCAACATATATTTACCTGAGCAGCTGCTATGGTCCAGGTCTTGTTCTAAGCACTGGGGATAGAGCACTGAATTAAATCATCACCTCGGGGTGGACCATAAACAAATAAACAAGAAAATTTGCAGGAGCTCAGGAAGTACTTCCTGAAACATGATAGAGCAGGATGAGCCGGTGGGAGTCCAGGGAACTTTTGCTATGTCATACAGCTTGATCAGAGGTCTTTCAATAAGTGATGTTTAAGCACAGCTGGGAAGGAAGTGGGGGAACAAGGAACTGGAGGAAGAGAGTTCCAGGCCTGGGGTGGAGGTGGGGCAGCAAGTGCAAAGGCCCTGCCTGGTGTGTGCAGGTGACATTAGGAAGTCCCATGTGACTGGTTGCTGAGAATAGACTGGAGGTGAAAAGAAAGAAGAAGGAGATTTTGAGCAGTAGGACACCTTGGCAGTAAGGTGACAGTTGTTCAGATGATGATGGTATCGGTGGAAGTGATGAGAAATTTTTGGATTCTGAATATTTTTGGAGGCTAAACTGAAGGGCTTTTTTTGGATGAAATTGAATAGGTTGACCAACTATCTGGTTTAACTAGGACGGAGGGGTTACCTGGGACATGGGAAGTCCTGGGCAAACTGGGATGAGTTTCTAGGTCATTCTAGGGGTAGGACAAATGGTGGCATGAAAGGTGGCTCTAAAAATTGGCCTTCAGTCATGTGAGGATGGACTTGCCATTTGACAGAAATGGAGATGGCCGGGGGGTCTTGGTGAGTGCAAAAGAGCAAGGGCAGAGTCAGACATACTGTCTGACGTATTCACTTTAAGATGCGTAAAGCAGCCACGAGTCAGAAGTCATCATCCCCTGAGAATGGTGGAGACGGCGTGCACTGTGCAGCCAACCATGCCAGGTAAACATACTAAGTACGTGGTGGGGCTGCAGGGGGAGGGAGCATGAGCTGGAGTGGGCAATGAGGACCAACCAGGACATCTTCCTCTACTCCAGGCACGACACAGGGCAAGGAGTGGGGAGAGAAAGCAGCCACTGGAGCCAGCTAGCTACAGGGGAAGTCCTGTCATGGTCCGGGCAGAGCTGATATCTTGCAAGGGATTGCAAAATGCACGTGCATCTGCAATATAGATACAGGAGACATCACAGAAATTGCCATTTAAAGGTAGCAAATTGGACAAGATTCCCCCTGGGCTGACAACAGCTTATGTTCACTGCCCTTGTGCTCAGGGTACTTTTTATTTTGAGTGCCTGGTAAGTTCGTGATAGTCATTATTTTATTCTCAGAAAAGCGATATGCACTGAGTGTCATTCTAATTTGAGAGATAAGGAGACTGAAACACAGCACTTTTATTTTCTGAGATTTTATGTAAGCCAATGGCAGTGGCACAAGTGGAACACACGGCTGCCTCACCCCCAGCCCACGTTGGCCTTATCGTGCGGCATTTGGGGTTGGAATAGCCTCTCACGATGTCTCACTACGTAACCCTACATGGAGCTCTCCAAGGGGTGGATGCTAACCAGTTTGCCCACACTGAGCATTGACATATTATCAATAGGCAGTGTTCATCCAGGTTAACATTAGCAGGTAGCACAGATGACATAGTTCATTGTTATCCCGCCAGACTTAGGAAGAAGACAAAGGATTCGTTAAGGATGACTAAGAACAGCATGCTTATTACAGTACATGTTTACATAGCACCTATGGAGGCCCTATAGCAGATAAGCACACCCTTCTCTACTCCCTTATCAGTATGGAACAGAGGATGGAGTGAGTGGACACTTTCCCCCGGCAGGGAGAGATCAGCAACCGAGACTCTGCTGAGCCCAGGACCCTGAGACCTCACGTGAGTGCCAGGAGGTTCTCATCCGCAGTTCTCTTTGAACGTTGCAGATTTCTGATGTCTTCTTCCAAACTATAGTGTCCAAATAAATAGGAACAAAGACGGGGTCATGCAGTCACCCCGCTTATAGCTGAACACTGATTCTGCACAGACGCAATGTCTGCCTGGTCCCTAGAAGGCCTCTCAAAAGAACCATGCCTAATTTTAAACCCTTTACATGCAAGACATGTTCTCTCTCCCCTTCATGATATCCTTCTTTGTGGTGCACGCCATCGAAATCTTCCCTGCGCTTTCGTCAACTGACAGGTTGGAGCCGGAGCATGTGTCTCCTACCCTATTCTCTCCGCAATGTGGAGCTCTTGTTGCCAGGAGAAATGGGAGGGGGATTTAAACAGCATGGGAGAGAGAAAGACCTGTACTTATACCTGGCCAGATCCCTGGGATGCTCTTGGGTAGCCCGACCTGTGTGCTTAAAGGAAAACAAAGCATCGCACTGTAGTGTTGGTGTCCCCTCTCACAAGGACAGTTGACCCCTACCCTGCTCCTGAATTTACCAGTTTCAATCCATTGACTTCTCCTCAATAAAATTTTGATTTATTTCCCTTTTTTCTGTTTCATCAATACTTCTCGCTCCTCAAGAAACATAATTAATGTAGATAGTTGAGTAACGTTCTGGGCTCAGACTCAGCGATGTTTCACTCTTTAGGAGTTGGGCTATCATCAGTGGATTTGTTTTATGGGATAGCTGGCTTCCTCTTGATATGTGTTGCAAATTCTGGTTGTCTGTTGTGTTAGTTTTCTAGGGATGCTGTGCAAATGACCACAACCTTGGTGTTTTAAAACAAGAGTAATTTATTCTTTAACAGTTCTGGAAGCCAGAAGTCCAAAATCAAGGCATCAGCAGGACCACGTTCCCTCAAAATCCCTAAAGGAGGGTCCTTCCTGCCCTTTCCAGCTTCTGGTTGCTGCTGGAAGCCTTGGAATTTCTTGGCTTGCAACTGTGTCATCCCAGTCTCTGCCTCTGTCTCTGAGTGGCCTTCTTCTCTGTGTCTTCTCCTTTTCTGTCTCTTATTAGGTCACCTAGCATTTGATTTAGGGCCCACCCTAATCCAGAATGATCCTATCTCAAGATTCTTACCTTCATCTGCAAAGACCCTTATTCCAAACAAGGTCACATCCTGAGGTTCCAGGTGAACGTATCTTTGGTGGGGAGGTACTACTCAACCTGCTACCCCTGTGTTAGCGGTTGGTGGAAGGTCAGGTGATACTGCAGCTCATTGTATACTGAGCATTCTCCTCTGAGCTAGTTTCTTAGCTGTGTTCTGTATTATCCTTGTCCTATCAACCAGGTGCTCTGGCTTCTATAAGGAATGTTTAAACCCATTTTAGAAGAGGGAACCACTCCTTGCTTCAAGCCCAAGCTGAAAATAGCAAGGCTATAAATGCATGCATATGTGTGTGCATGCATGTGTATGTCTGCATATGCATATGTTTATGTATATGTGTATATGCATGCGTGTGCACACATGTATACCCATGCATATGTGCACATGTATATGTGTGTGTATGCCTGTGTATACTCATACATATGTATGTATAAATGGCAAAGTGATACATAGGGATCCTTCTGTGTAAAACCATTAAACATTCATCAAGAAGTAGCATTTGAAGAGATAGCTCAGGGTACTGCTGTTTAATCCTTTCATTGTTGAGGTATTGTGGACTGCACACTTCAAACCCAAAGTGCATGCAAACCAGATTAATGGTGGTGGTGGTGGAGGAAGGTTTTAAAATTCAGGAACTCAGAGGGGTTTTAGCCATCCATGCTCCTTGAGATGTCTGAGTGTGCATCATTGTCATCACCTTTCTTTCTCACACCTGCTCCTTCCTTATGGTGCTAATAACTCTAAGTTAAGGTCGCAAGAAAACAGTCACATTTGATCTCTTGCCCTAAGCACCCAACCATCTCAATGAAAACTGAAAACAGCGAGTTAGTAGGACACTTTAGGATTATTAAGATAATTTGGTCCCTTCAGAATCTGCATTCATTCTTGATTTTTTCTCAAGTAAGTGTTGATTTGTACATTTGCACCAGAAAGTTAGGTACTTAAAAATATGGATTATTTGATGAAAATACTTTTTGCCATCAGTGATAGATTTAGTTCTGACACCCACCATCCACAGTTCCACTCGAAACCAGCTGGGTAACCTTAAGTGAATCACATCTCTGAATCACAGGCTTTTTTATAGTATGAAAAATCACTTATTCAACAAATATATATTGAAAACTTACTGTGTAGCAGGCCCTGTTCTAAGTGTTTGGGGCATAATGGGGAATGAGACAAAGATGCTTGCCTTGATGGGACTTACTACTTACTGGGCAGGGGGACACAGAAAATAAACAATAATCACAATACATGCACACATTCTACATATGATAGGACCATACAAGTGCTTTCAGGGAAAAACAGAATAAAGGTTACCGGGAGTAGGGAGTGGGAGGCAGTTTTTAGTAATTCAGTAGAGAGCCTGGAATAGATGGCTCTATGTGGACAGCAGTAGTGGCCGCTCCCACCAGCTTATTGAGAAGACCTAAAGAAATGAGTATATAGCAATGCACTGCCAGCTGCAAAGCTGCACCTCGCTCTGCACATGACTGTTCATGGTGACGGTATGAATAATGATGGAGCACTGGAGCTTCTGTTATCTTTCTGAATGATCGTGGCTCAGTCACCACATGTTTCGATGGTTCCACTCACTCACTCATTAACTCGCCAACCATTTATTCAGTGTTTGCTCTGCACCAGACGTTTTGCTTGGCACTGGGAATACAGACAAATAAGATGCCCTTTCCTAAAGGGAGAGACAAATAAACATCTTATTACAAGACAGTACGATAAGGTCACAGAGAAGAAGGCTTGTCTGTGGGGCACCCAGTCCAGACGAGGGGAATCAAGGCATTTGGAGGGTCTGGCCAAGGGACAAGGGCGTGTGAAGGGGCAGGAAGGAAGGACAGGGTAGGCTGAGGGGCCAAAACGTGAATATAGACAGACAAGAGGTCTCAGAATGTTCCAGAAATTGAAAGTAGTTTGGTATGAGCATAACATAGAATTTGATCAGGAATTGGAGAAAGATAGGATTACAACGGTGAAAAGAGTCACCAGATCTTGAACTTGTGTGATTTTCTAGAATTCAGGCATGATAACAGAAAGTCTCTGAAGAGTTGTGCACAGGGGCATTATGTGGGTTTCAGAAGCAACAATGTGGTGGCAGCAGCAGCAGCATGAACAGGTTAGAGGGAGCAAGACTGGAGGTGGGAAGACCAAGCACAAAGTGTGACTTTCTCCGCAGGATCCAGTGAGGGTGGTTTATGATGCTGCTGGGGCTAGAAATAGTGGAGGTGGCATAGACCAAGGGTTGGAGATTTAAACCCATCAAAAAGTAGCCAAAAGACTTGAACAAAAGACTTTTTTTCAAAAGAATGTAGACAAATGGCCAGAAACCTATGAAAATATGCTCAACATCACCAATCATTTCAGAAATGCAAAATAAAACCACAATGATATGCCAGCTTACCCCTGTCAGAATGGCCATTAATAAAAAGTCAAGAAACAGTGATAGATGTTGGCATGGATACAGTAAAAAGGGAATGCTTATTCACCTTGTGAGAATGTAAACTAGTAAAGCCTCTATGAAAAACAGTATGGAGATTCCTCAAAGAGCCAAAAATAGACCTACTGTTTGATCCAGTATTCCCACTATTGGGTATCTGTCCAAAGGAAAAGAAGTCATTTTATGAAAATGACACATGCACTCAACTGTCTATTGCAGCACAATTCACAATTGCAAATATATGGAATTGACCTACATGCCCATCAACTGATGAGTGGATAAAGAAAATACGGTGTGTACTACTCAGCTACAAAAAGGAATGAAATTATGTCTTTTGCAGCAACTTGGATGGAACTGGAGACCATTTCCCTATGTGAAGTATCTCAGGAATGGGAAAGCAAATATCACATGTTATCATTTATAAGTAGGAGCTAAACAAGGGGTATATATGGTCATAAAGTAGTCTAATGGACACTGAAAACCAAGAAGGGGTAAGATGGGAGGGGGTGACGATTAAAAATCTACCTATCGGATACAATGTACACTATTCTGGTGACAGGTACACTAAAAACCCTGACTTCGACATTATATAATTCATCCATGTAACAAATACAATCATATTCTCCAAATCTATTTGAATGAATTGAATAAATGAAATCATCTCAGCTAAATATCCAAATTCAAGACAAGCAAGTTCTACTTTCTGCAAAACACTAGAGCACAATTCATCCAAGTTCTTTACCACTTTATAACACAGATCATCTTTCCTCTAGTTTCCAATAATATGTTCTTCATTTCCATCCAAGACCTCACAAGAATCACCTATAATGTCCATATTTCTACTAATAGTCTCTCCAAGGCAATCTAAGCTTTTCAACCATGTACTTCAAAACACTCCCATCTTCTACCCATTAGAGTTCCAAAGCCCCTTCCACGTTTTTAGGTATTGGTCAAAGCAGCACAAATAATACCCAAATCTGTGTTATTAGTGTGTTGGGGCTAGAATAACAAAATGCCACAAGCTGAGTCACTTAAACAACAGAAATGTATTTTCTTATAGTTCTTGGGGTTGGATGGGCAAGATCAGGGTGCCAGCAGGCTTGGTTTCTCCTGAGACCTCTGTCTGTGGCTTGTAGACAGTAACCTTCTGACTGTGTTCTCACATGGCTCTTCCTCAGTGTGGATGCACCACTGTTGTCTCTTCCTCTTTTTAGAAGGATGTCAGTTCCAGTGGATAGGACCCCACCCTTATAACCTTATTTATCCTTAATTACCTCTTTAAAGACTCTATCTCGAAGTTTAGTCACATTGAGGGCTAGAGCCTCAACACATGAATTTTGGGAGTACACAATTTATTCTATGCCATTATTGACTACAGAACACAGAATTAAGATTATATGTAGAATTCTGTTTTTAGTTGGCCAATGAATGAAGGATCCAGAGAAACAACTCCTAGTATATTATGTATCCATATACATGACTGAGATGTAGAGAAGTAAGAATTTCTCCAGGTGCCAGGCATTTAATAAAAAGTGAAATCATAGAAGTAAGAAAGTGCAGAAGCTAGAATTTATCCTACAGGTTCTGCCCATTCCTGGCATCTTAGCAAATATGATGTAAGCAGAGGCTTGTAAAGAGCTTACCTATTGGGGTGGCCCTCTTCATGTTCCTGAAAATCTTGAACCTACCACCTTGTTGGTAGCACCAGGCTAACATGCCTGATGGCGAGAGAAACACAACCAAGTGATCCCCAATACTCCAGCTAGCATTGAGCCAACCTCCAAACATGCAAATGAGATGTTCCTAGATGCTCGAGACACAACAGAGCTGCTGGCTGACTACAGAAACCAAGCGAGCAATTCCATACCAGGAGAACATCTTGGCCAACCCAAAAAATCGTGAGAAATGTTAAATGTTTATTGTTTTCAGCCACTGTTTTGCATAACAAGTCAAAAACTGATACAACAACATGTGGGACAAAAAGATTAGACATAGTTAAAGATAAAATTAGTGATATAGAAGATTAGAAGAAAGTATTTAAAATGTACCATAAAAAGACAAAGAGATGAAAATATGAAAGGATGATTCATGGAGGATAGGGTGAGGTAGCCCAACATTTGTCTAATAAGAGTTTCAGAAAGAGATAATGGAGAAGTTAGAAAAAAGGAAATATTTGAAGATATAATAGCTGATAATTATCCAGAAATATTAAGAGACACCAATCCTTAATGAAGCTTCAATTTAGGAAGTCCACTGAATTCTAAGGAGAAAAATATTGAATGACACCAACACCTAAACACATAGTGGTAAAAATGCAGAATACCAAAGGAAAAGAATAGATCATAACAAACCCCAACTTGAGGGATGTTTGCAAAATAACTGAGTTTTACTGTTCAAAAGTGTGAAGGTCATAAAAGAAGAAGAAAGATCAAGACACTCCTCCAAATTAAGGATACTGAAAGGCATAATTAAAAATTAAAAATAATTAGAACTGAATGCTAATAACAATGCTAATTAAGACTTGTGGGATTTGGCTATGGAGATAAACACTCTTATCCTTAAATGCTTTTACTAAGAAAGAAGACAGGCCAAAACAAATGAGCTGAGTATCCAGCGTAACATTTTATAAAAAAGTTAATCTATAGAAAATAGAAAAGGCAATCATAAATATAAGAACAGAACTTAACATAATGGAAAATAAACACACGTACAGAGAATCAACAGAAACCAAAAATGATTTCTAAAGAGACTATTGAATTGACAAATCATTTGAAATTTTAATCAAGAATAAAGCAGAAGGCACAAAATAAGCAATACTAGAAATGTAAAAGAGGAGCCTGTCTCCAGTCAGAGCTAAGATTAAAACAGTTATAAGCAAACCCATGAACATTTGTGGTTGATATATTTGAAAATTTAGGTAAAGTGGAAAATTTGTAGAAAAAATTCAAATTACCAAAACTTATTCAAGAGGAGAAATTAAGTCTGATCATTAAAGAAATTGAATATGCAGTTAAAAATCTTCCCCTAAGCAAACAAAAAAACCAAAAGAGTTTTTACAAGGAAATACTAACCAACATTCAAGGAAAAATTATTTCCAAACTCATACAAAACTCTTTTAGAAAGTAGAAAACATATATCAATATATTTTTAAAAGCCATTGTAAACTTGTATTTTTTTTTCTTTTGAATGAAAGAACAAAGGGAATGGCAATAAGGGAAATTATAGGCTATTCTGACTTATGAACATAGGTGCATTAATCGCAAAGAAAATATTTAATGAAATATTGTGATGTATAATCTAACCTACCATGGCCAAATGTGGTTTATTCCACAATGCAAGGCTGGTTCATCACTAGAAAAATATGCTAATGTAAATCTCTTCATAAAGAGAATAAAGGAGAAAAATTAGAGAAAGAGAAAGTTTCCTGTGAAGAACTTGGGAGAATCTCAACCAAATGAAAAGGGACAAGTTTTCCAAGTTTAAAAGTTATGGAGAAAGAAAAGTCACGAGAGCTCAGGTCAGAGGGAAGGTCTGAGCATTGTGGGAATGAGGGTCTGGGAGAGGCTCCTGGTCCCAGTGTTTTTATTAGAGAGTGACGACCAAATAAAGCATGAAAAATGTCATTGTCCTCAAGTTTCCCAAGAGTTCAGACTGAAGGCCCATTCCATCACCGTCTGCCACCTGACTCAGTTTGGAGGATTGTTGACATCAGCAACAGGTGGCCTCATGGTCTGTAGGCACTCAGCAAATCTGCAGACTTAAAGCTAATAGACAAAAAACAAATTAAAAAAAACTTCCCTTGAAACCAACCTTCACTCCTAAAAGTAAATTAAAAATTACACCAAATATTCCCAACAGCCAGGGAGTAGGGCTGTGTAGGTCCAGGACATTTTCTCCAATATGCAGCATCCTTTTTAGAAAAAGTCCTGTTCTCTGAGCTGGTGATTTCAGCTCTCCAGTTCCACAGCCCCAGATGTGGTGGACACCTTATATTACAAGGCTCACATGAGCCACTAGGATTCCTATACATTTCTTGATGGAGAGACACCAGATCTTTAAAGAAAAAGTAGCTATAGGAATGAGGGCCTTAATTTATGCCAATTTACATGAAATACATATGTTGAATTCACTGAATACCATTAAGAATATTGCTTCAATTTTTGCCATAAAACCTAGGTGAAACAATTTTCTAAAATGACTGTGGTAAATATCTTACTGGAAAAAGTTGAGCATTCAAGTTCTATTTCATATCTCACTGTTGAATATAGGTCCCCAAATTGAAAACAAAATGACAAACTTGTACTAAAAAATTGCATATTATAAAATGTTAGGATTTTCTTAAGTAAAAATTGTCAGCATTTGCATTTAAAAAATAAGAAACTATTTTTTTTTGAGATCGTACGCTTTCAGTTTTTTATGTTATAATAACCTTTATTTTATGAAGTGATGGTGATAGAAATGGTAGATTTTAGTTAAGAACTTTCTTGACCAAGTAAATAATGGCAACTCGGTATTTTATTACATTTTTAATTTTATGGGTCCCTGAAATTGAAAGAATCTGAGAACCACAAGTCTACACTTTTATCAAAGCACTAATCACAACTGATCCTATTAATTTCAATTTGTCTCCCAAATGAGTCACGGAACTCCTTGAGGATGTAATTGTGATTATTTATATAAGATAACAGTGATACTTGCACAACAGAATTGCAAAGTAAGGCACTTTTCACAGGGATGACATTACACATGTTCTCCTGTTGGGCTCATTTATGGAATTTTGATATATCTCATAGGCGACACTCAGTAGTTACGGAAAGGATGTATTACCCGTAACTGTGGTGACTAGAGTTCTCTACTATATCTCTTGGATAACTGGAACATAGATAAGTGGCTGAGATAATATACTGTATTTAGACTCACTCTTTAGCCACACTCTGAAGAATGTTCTTCCAGTCTTCTCTGAGAGACCATGTTCCAGAACTGTCCAGGTGCCCACCTGGGACATGGCTCCTGCACATGCCCTCTTCACACTTTGCCTCTAGGACAATTCCCTCTCATTTAGCAGGTGGGATTGCATGAACTGAATCCACTAGGAGACAGTGGGCTGGAGTCTAGAGGCTATTGCTCCTTTTGCTCCTATCACAGGGAGTCTTACCATTTACAACCTTCCTTGAAGTGGGTTCCTGGGTACCTGGGTACATACCTAGGAGTCCTATGGAAAAAATTCCTGAAGATGGGGATGAAACACCCTTGGAACATCTTCCCATGTAGGCAGTAGCCAGCCAGTGACTCCTTCCTTAGCTATCTCCTGATACCCTCCTTTTCCTGAATCCATAAGAGGATGCTGTGGGGAGACATTTGCAATGTGAAGTGACACGGATATTTCATTTTCTGTGCTGAAGATTCCTCCATTCCATGGGGGTCAATAAGAAACATTTTATTTACATAAAAGCTATGAAAATATACCTGCTTTGCTTATGTATATTTCACAGATCGTATGAAGTGAGATATTCTTTCCATAAACTTCTGCCTCTCTTTTTCTGAGCAAAGAAAAGCAAATTTCCTTTAATGACATCAGTTCTGGTACATTTTCGCCTACGCCTTGCTCACAGTCTTCAAGATTGCAGCTACTGACAGGACCCCAGATGGCTCTGTCCACACCCACACTGTTTGTGGGATGGCCGTGGCCCTGAGCCAGCTGGGTCTACAGCGCGTCTGGAAGTCATGTTTCTTACCTTCTGTCTAGATTGGTGGCATCCTCTCACTCTCTCTCTCTCTATTTTAAATTTCTTTTGTTTTCTGAATAGGTAAATTCCATTCTCATTGTTAGCATATGAAAGTGTACAGTGAAGTTTCTCTTCTGCCCCATCTCCTGTTTGCTAATTCCCAGAAGCCCTCTCCATAGATGAGCTTGGTTCCTAGTTCTAAATGCATATACAAGCAAACACAAATGTGTATGCCACCCTCTCTTCAGACAAAGAGAGACGCAGCAACAACATCGAGCACCTTGTGTTTTTTCACAGAATGATAAATAAAGGAGACGGTAGCAGAAAGAGCTGGTGTTCAGCAAATACCTTCTCCCCTTTCAGAGGCAGTTACTGCTCAAAGGCAGCTGCTCAGACAGATTGGCACTTCCCAGCCTCTTGTGGATCCAGCTATGGACTTGGGACTGGTTCTTTCACATAGAGTGTGGGTAGAAGCCATGCTCCACTTTCACATCGAGGGTGTTAAGACACAGCTGTGCCTCTACTGTGCCTAGGTTCCATCCCATCGGCCGGATACAGACAGAGATGCGGCCTCGGAGCATGATAAGATCCAAGAGAAAGGGGGTGCTGGCCCCAGAGGAGAGCTGCCCACCAGGAGAGGGAGAGAGAAACTTCCACGGCAGTGATGTGCTGCAGGCCTGCGGTTGGGAGCAGTCTGGCTGCCAGGAGGGAAATCATGCATAGCGGTCAGAGAGAAAGTCTTCTTTTTGCTTTTGTTTGTACAGCTGCTTACTATTTCATTTGCTTTAGGCTGCCCCTATTTTGGATATTCAAGCCCTTTCTAGACTTTGCCATTCCAAACCATGCTGCTATGGGTAGAGGTGCATGTAGCTCATTTCACCTGTGAAATATCCTTCAGAGCAATAGTTCATTTTGAAATTGATGTCAACTTCATGAGTAAAAAAAATAAAAAGAAAAGAAAATGTTGTTTTAATATCTACCTTCAATATGTATGTCAAATACGGCCAATGCACTAACAAAATGAATACAAAATATATGCATATTATTCTGTCCCCTTTCTGACGGGCTTACACTCACCCATGGTCAGAAACCAGAAGGCAGTGTTACCCAGCCCACCTTCCTTGCTTGGAGGTTGCTTAACCAGCAGCCTCAAGGATCTGGATTAAAAATGAATCCAGTTGGGAAGTAAAATGGCAGTCTGGTCTTTCAAAAATGATGTCATGTCTTCTATTATGAATTAGTTCATCAGCTGTCACTCAGGATCCTAATTTACCCTTACGCTACACACATTCTGCAAAGACATTGGTCGTGTGGGTAAAACTTAAATTAGAAGCGGGAAAGACAGAAGCAATGGAGCACTGCTTTGAACAAGGAGAGGAAGGTGGTGCAGAGAGCCCAGAAAGCACAAACATCAAACAGAAGTGCTCCAAGGCACAGAGGAAAGGACAATTTCAAGTCAGGGCAAACCCTGCATTGCTATTTGCTGGCGCAACAGCATAACTGATATTTAAAGCCAGCACCCTGGGTCACAGAGGAATTATTTAAGTCATATTTTGTATGCTATTTGAAAGCAAAAAAAAAAGTACAATATTTTAATAAATGTTACCATGCTAAGGAGTCAGCTTTGATGCCTACTTAGAAAATATGCATGTATGGAACAGGATATTTCCTTCCAAGTCCAAATAAATCCAGTGTGGGCGAGAGGATATCAGGTCCTGATAATTCAGAACTCTAAAATGGACAGTATTCGTGAGCTGCCAAGCCTAGGGAGGAAGAAAAGAAAGGTGCAAGAAATCGCTTTAATGGAAGAAGAATGGAATTTGAGTTTCTAGTAAAAAGGCAAATGGCTTTCTGACATTTGTGTTCTTCCATGGGCTCTGTTGTCCTGTGACCTGCGAAACACCCTTAACCATGCCCTCTGACCCCCATCTGAAGTACCTGATGTCCCCAGTGTGGACTGTACTGGCTCATTCATCAAGAATAGTATTTAATCAGAACTGTGAGTCCAGACGACGAGACTCATTAAAGTCACGGCAGGATAGCTCGGGCTCAGAGCTGTGGCCTTATCCTTGGGCTGCTTTTCCTTTCACCTGCCAATTATTTCCATATACCTTTGACCTCCTGGCTCCTGCACTAAGCACAGATTAAGCTTGTTAACCTCTGGGCGGGAAGACCTTGAAGGAAGCTCCACCAGCTTGGTGATCAGGGCAAGTGCCCACGCTCACTGCCAAACGGCCATCCTGCTTGGCAGCCCATGGCAGCTGCGGGAGAAAAGCTACTTGCACCAGGGATGCAATGGCATCCCCCCAGCTACTCTTCACGCAAGTGTGGCATTGGGTCAGTTCTGGCTCTTTCGAGGCCATTGTCTTCTTTATTTCCTCTACACCGTTATGGGAATGCAAAGTTCTTCTCCACATTGTACCCGAGATTGCTGTTTAGGATTGCATGGAGAACAGCTACCACAGCTCTCCCCACCTCCCCCAGAGGGTTATGGAGACCCTTGCTGCTCTCAGTGAAGCGAGGAGACTTGGGCGTGCCTTGCTCCATAACCAACAACATTATTAAAACGGCAATAAACACGCATGTTCTCCCTGAATCTGTAACAGGTCCTCAAACTGTGCAAAGAAACAGATGGACTAGAACTCCTTCCTTGATCTGGAATTAACAAATACGACTTTCTGATTATGCTAATCTGAGGAGAGTTTAGCATAGAGCATATGTGTTTGGATTCCGGATATTTCTTATTTACAAGCAAAACTAAATTTAATTTCTCCTTCCCACTTTCTGAGGCCCTTTTTGCAGGTTTTGAAAACTTGTTTGGGGATGTTGAGAAAGCATCCAGCTCGGAGTCTGTCTGAGTCTAGGATTAGGCCCGCATTGGTTTTGCACCATTATCAAGTTGGTATAAACGCACTTATTGACATCTTCCCTTTAAGAAGCACATTACAGAATCCGTTCTTCTGCCCCCACTCACAACTCTATTCTTTCATCCAAAAACATACACAATCATACTTTTGTCAACCACCACGATCAATGTAAAAATAGTGGTCTTGTATTTTCTCATACACTCTTATTCTAACATTTGTTTACTAACAAAAATGGGCTTGGGCATTGTCTTCACTATATCATTCCAGTGTCAGTTTGATCAAGAAGGGACTACCCTGAGGTGTGTAGCTCTTATGTTTGATACACAATATCAAATTCCCCTGAGAAGGTGTTTTTCCAGTGCAGATCCAAGGATCGGCTACATCAACATCACTCAGTAAGCCGAGGGTGATGTCACTGTTCAAATGCTTGACTCCTGCTACAGCCAGACACTGGGGCTCAGCAGGTCTTCAGGTGGGGCCCAGGGACTCTGAATTCCGAGTCTCTGCATGAGTGACTTTTGGCTAATACGTGCCTTATTAGTTATTCACAAATATAATGAATGGGTACATAAACTAAGTCCATTCTCTCTTCACTCCTGCCCTTTAGTCAGTCAGTAAGATTTCAAAAGACCTGTGAAAATACAGTGCTAGGCCCTGCAACTTTCTAATATGACTACTTAATATGAAAAGTGCATGAAAAAATCAAAGGCCATTCTAGTTGGGCACTGAGCACACTGCACAGCATTGAGGATACGTGTTTGCAGAGGGCCAGCGTATGAAAGCTGCTCCCATTATTGTGTTTCATAAGGTTTAGGAGAGATAAGGGATTAAGAGTGGACTTTGTGGGGATGGACAGTCTAGATACTGGGATCAGAAAAAGGAAGGACTTAAGTAAGAACAGAAACAAGCAAGGCAAATCCACAGACCACAGATCAATCTCGTGCTAGAGACGGGGTCTCTCCTGGCACAGGCAGTAAAAGAGGATGTTGTCTGTGTCAAATTTCCAAGTGACAAACTTACCTAAGGCCAGTCTGCTTTTTATTATCACCAGGAGCATGCGATTCTGAACTACTTCAGCACTAAATACATATTCTCTTAAAAAAAAAAATCATTTGTTGGTCTAAGTTCTGTTACTGTTCAGCTATATGTGAGCTCCAAAGAAGCATATTTTTACTACTTATCCTTAATATATGTTGAGTTCCACATGATAGTTATTTCAGAGAATTCAGCAACATGTGTCTGTTTATAGGATGAGTTTGCAAAGTTTGGGGATCATTAGCTCACTTCAGACACAGGCAATGTCTTCAAATTCTGTGGCAAACATGTACCTGTGTTTAAGTAGTAGGTTTAAAGTAGAAAATGATGACACAATGGGGAAAAAAATGAAGTAATCGAACTTGAGTTGCTCCAGTTCTGTTATTCTGTGACCACTTTGAGTTTTTACTGAATTTAAAACTTGAAGCAGTGGAACAATGCAATTTGTGAAGAGTAATACTTTTGTTGGGTAAGTGCAAGTTTTAATTTACAGATGAAATATTTTTGTGGATTTGAGTAGTAACAGTGTTGAACAAAGTACAGTGAAATACAAAGTTTTAAAAATGTTTCTTAAATATCAGTGCACTGAAATTACAGAGAATGCTAGTCATCGTGTCCACAACAAAATACAGTGAAATGGTCATTACATAGCAAAGAAATCAAAATTTGAAGAATACCGGAAGGAATGGCCAAAGAGACTGGCCTTTCATGGCCAGAAAAAATTAAATAGTCAATGCTTGAATACTTTGTTTTCAGCAAGAACTAGGCTTTCATTATAAAGCAGAAAATTCATTCATTTTCTCTGCTTTTTGGAGCAAAAGGACATGTTTAAACTTTTTAACAAAAAATGCAAATTATGATAAATTATCTATAAAGTTCTTCACTGATGAATGTCTCCTCCAAAACTTAAGTTGAAATTTAATTGCCCCTGTAGCAGTAGTTAAGAGATGGAACCTTTAAGAAATGATTAGGCCACAGGGCTCTGCCCTCATGAATGGATTAAGGCTATTTTCATGGGAGTGAGTCCCTGATAAAAGGACTAGTTCAGCTCCCTTTCACCTCTCTCTCTCTCTCTCTCTCTCATGCCCATGTGATGCCTTCCACCAAGTAATGACTCAGCAAGTAGGCCCTCTACAGCTGCCAGCCCCTCAATCTTGGACTTCCCAGCCCCTAGAACCACAAGGCAGAAAGTTTCTGCTCATTGTAAATTACCTGGACTGTGGTCTTCTGTTACAGCAGCATAAAATGGACTCAACAGAGAGATTTTTTTTCCCTATAGAGACATTTAAAATCTGCAAGAATCAAACTTGACAAAATAAATACATGGATAGTATTTTAATTTCTGTAATTCATTGTGTAATGCGTGCTTTATGAATCTCTGCCAAATTTATGATTATTTTGAAGACTATTGCTATACTCTCTTACTTCAAGTGAAAGAAACTTTTTAAAATTGAAATTAACAAATAGTGTTATTTGATTAGCTATTTATGGAGATAAATGAATAGATCTGGCTCTACTCTCTACTGAATGTCAATATGCAAGAAGATCCATTTGACAGAGTTGCTGACAAATTAACAGAACTTAATACTCAAAACCAGAAATTGTAATTTTATTATTCTTTTCTGGGACATTGTTATTCATGCCCATGCATTATGTCTCATATATATATATATATATATATATATATTTCTGAGCAATATACATTATAGTTTTATATATTCTAGGGTTTTCCATAATTTGTACCATACCATACGTATTCTTCCAAAACTATGTTTATTAATTTAATATTTTACTTGTGAGAGTATCTATGTTGATATATGTAGCTCTAGTTCATTTACTTTCACTACTCTATCATGTTCCAAGGCACAAATACGTCTTTTTAATGCATCCTCCTGGAAGTGAATATTTAGATTATTTCCAGATTATCACAGGGGTTATGAACATCCTTGCTCATGTCTTCCTAGGTTCATACTCATATACCTATGTGCAGAATGACTCAATCAGCGACTATACATTTTTCAAACTTTACTAGATATTCCATACTGATCTTCAAAAGGCTTGTAAAAATTTATGTTCTCACAAGTAGTGAATGAAAGTTTCCACTGCAGTCCTCAATGATACTCATTACAGGCAGAGATTTAATTTCTGCAAATATAAGTATAAAATGTTACATCACTTTGTTTTGATTTTCATTTCCCTGATTCCCAGTGAGATTGAACATCTTTTCATATGTCTTTTGTGAATTCAGTTTCTAAAGCCCTTATTCTATAAATCCTAGTGTTTCTTCACATCCTGTTAAAACAATTATATTTTCAGTATTGTAATTGTACAAATTGGCATTTTTAAATTTGACAGCTGTTCTGCTTATTGATGGCCAGTAACACTTAAAAATAAGAAGAATTTGTTCAAGTTAATTATATGTTAATTACCAGGAAGTTGCAATTTTTCACTCAGATATTCATTATTTAGTATATTGGGACACATGAATAATTCCACCAAAAAAATCTAAACAAGTTAAACATACAGAAGAATTTATGAAAAAACAAGCCCATTACAGAGCTGTACTCTACGAAATCCAAACTTCTTATCCTGGCATGCAGGTCTTACTTTTCTAACCTCATTTCCTCCCAAGCTCCCCTTCCTCATGCAGAGGAAGCTGGTCACTCCAGCTTCTCCGCTCCCTAGAGCCTGCCCAGCTCACATTGGCTTCGGAGATACTCTCCTGATGTTTTCCTCATCCTGAAATCCTCTGCTTGGATTTTCTCACAGCCCGATTTCTCAGTCACATTAACTCCGAACTACTCAGTCTCTCTCTCTCTCCCCCTCCCTCTCTCTGTCTCTCTCTGTGTAAATTTCTTCATAATACTTTTTCATTACGTGATACTGCCTTGCTTACTTTTCACCTTTTTATAGTCAGTGTCACCATATGAAAACACAGCTCCGAGAGACCAGGGCCCCTGGGTATCACTGGCGCCTGGAGCAGCGCTGGGATGCAAGCATGCAATAAATCTGATCTGAAGGCTGGGTGAAGGCTGTGTAAGAGGCACACACTTCTCACGTTAAATATATTAAAGTCCACACAAAGCTGGGAAAATGCACTCGCGATGACCAGAGGATTGTGATGAGGGCTTTTATGAGTAGTGCAATTCAATTCAATCCACTTCCTATATGGAGGGAATGCCAGACGTTGGCTTTAAGTTGAAGGTGATTCTGTGGTACCGTATTAATTGAAGAGAGTTTGAATTAAACATGTGATGAAGGTTTTTACATACAAAGAAGAAACGTGGGTGAAAATGAAGCTGCCGGAACAGAGTATCACCAAAGAATTTCAGTGGTGCTTTAGCGGGAGCTGCTCAGGTGCTACCTGCAGGAAAGATAGCCGAAAGTCACAATTATGTGATGAATAATATTCAATTGTTGTAATTCAATCTGGAATGTGAATGCCACAAAAATCTGGGAACAAAATCACCTTCAAGGCATCTTTCTGTTGATATTGCAAAAGAAACCTTGCAATACAGAGAACTGGATAGTGGTCACTGGATTGGGTCTTTCCAGATATTTTTGATTGCTAAAAATGAATGAAACTAAAAGTACCTGTCTTTGTCAGATGCTATAACAAATTACCATAATCTGGGTGGCTTATAAACACCAGACATTTATTTCTTACAGCATTAGAAGCTGGAAAGTCCAAAATCAAGGTGCCAACAGATTTAGTATCTGTTGAGGGCCTGCTTCCTGGTTTGCAGATGGTACCTTCTAACTGCATCCTCACATGGTGGAAAGGGCTGAGCTAGCTCTGGGAAATCTCTTTTATAAGAGTATTAATCCTGGTCTGCCTAATCACATCCCAAAGGCCCCATTTTCTAATACTATCACTTGGTGATTAAGTTTCAACATATGAAATTTGGAGGGACACAAACATTCAGACCATAGCAGTACCATTAGATGTGGATTATTTACTTAGAGGCTTTGTAGAATATGAAAAGGAGTGGCCTCTTGCATTAAATGGTACACATTAAGCATTAATAGCATGGATGTAATACTCTGTAGAATCAAACCACATTTTTCAGAGTCTACTAATTCCAAAAAAAGCCTTCATAATTTAGAAAGCTGTGTTTTTTCTCTTATCTTTGCAAACACTTTATTGCAGATGTGACTAATTAGCAGTATAAACAGGTTTGCTAGGGGAATGTTTATATTACTTAGGAAAAAGCATAATTAGGAAAGAAGGTACAAAGAACATAGTTCTGGGAGCAGTTGAAGATTGAGTGATTAATGTTGTATCCTGAACATCCCCTAAAGACCATTTGTGGGTATTATTTATTATTACTATTATTATGATTACTGCATTCTTAGTATTAATATGTAAGCACTTCATGGTGCTTATACTTTTATATAGTGATATATAATATATGTTTAATGTCACTAATAACACCACATGTTTACTGACAATGAAACTGAACTTCTGATAAGTATCTCAGAAGGGTCCATTTTTTTTTTTTATTTTCTTGACTAGAAGCCATGACTTTTGACTCTGAAACCTGAAATATTTTGATACCGGCTACTGAATACCCTTGCCTGAATATATATTTTGTTGTCCATCTCAATTCATAAGAAATTGGAATCTTTTAATGTTTCCTAAATATTATAAAAAGAGGACATAAAATAAATAGTTAAAATCATACCCAACTTTACCAATGTCGTTTGAATATAGGGACACTCATTTCCCATTTGTAATCAAAGAATTGTTCAGACCAAACCTGTGCTTCCTCACTGAGGGCATCCCATTTATATTTCAGAAGCCTCATTACATGTAATCAATTCTGTAATTGTAATCTCACTGATAATGTCTACTAGATCCAAGTGCATGTATAGGTGGAATCTGGGCAGATGCACCAGATACACAGTCTTTTAAGCTGACTGCCTGGAGAGCTGTCTCTCTATCTCATGAGCATAAATCAAAGCTGATGAAATTGGTTGGGGAGATGAATAGACAAAGTATTAAGTGCACAATTTATTAAAAATTAATCATTCACCAAAACAGTATTCTTGACCAAACCCTAGACTGAGAACTAGCTTAGGTATGTAATTAAGTAAGGCAAAATTTGTTTCTAATAAACAACTGATAAGTAGTTTAAATTATACACAAAAGTGACTAAAAAACAATCCTAGCATGTCTCCCCCGAAGACAAGTATATCCCTCACCTGATCCTTATGTGTTTAGCCAGGGCTGCTGTTTTGTTGTTGTTGCTTCTATTTCAAAGCCACTTTCATTTCACATACTATATATTCAGTAAAATTTTGAACAAACTTTCTATGTTACCTATTCTAAAATTTCAAAATAATAAACTAAAGACATTTAGTATGCTTTTCTAGGCAGTTGTGTTTTTGAAAAAAAAAAAAATAAAGCCAATGCATGGAGACAATTACAGTAAAATTAAAGGAGACAGATATTATATTATTTAAATGTGCAGTTTAAAAGTACATATTGAAAGTTACAGCCCATTAATGTAAATTATTTTGCAGTGAAAATATCTAATTATCTCTTCCAGATAACAAATATAAATGTAAATGTTTCAATCTAATCATAATAACCTGCTGGGAGTGAAGCTGCACAATTAGGAGCCCAAAATATGCTCCGAAGTTGAGTTGTCTGTGAAATTCGCCCCGACAGTCTCCGGTGTGCTGTTTCCAAGTGCCTCTTTTATAGAACATGAAAGGAAAAAAAAATGTATTGGTTGTTTTTTGTGTGTTGAAATTACATTTTTATAAGAGCAATTATTTAGTTCGGTAAATGATGGCAATGAATTTTTTTAAAGTATCATGGTTCTCAGTAAAATGCATCTACAGAAGTATGTATGTAAGTTAATTTCAAGTACTTTTTTCACCCACTGATTTCATGTCGGAATTGCTAAACTTATCTATAGCTGAAGGCAAATAGACTGTTGCTAGCTTCAGATTTAAAATATATACTGAAACAGATAGTTTTGTAATATGAATAAAATTCCTGAGACCCTTGGAGGTGTGACTCAGCCATGTTTTATTTATAGGAATTCTCAGATTAGGTGCTTGTTTATCTTTCTCCTTAGACACGTCTGAGCTCTGTTGTTGACATTATAGCAGTTAAACCTAATATCAAGAAGAACGAAGTGCTGAGTATGCAGGCATGATTCAAAAACACCATTTGGTTATGGAAATTGAAGTTGTTGATTGCTACTGACTGAGACGGCTTAAAATAAGAGCTTCTGGGTTTATTTTTTCTTTTGGTGGGGTGGTATCCATCACCTGAGGCAGTGATCATTTCTTTGTGTTTTGTGTTAAGATGCTCCAATTCCACCCTTTTAGTTATTTAAAATCGTACCTTAACTTATTATGTATTATAGTCACTTTGTTTTGCTATCAAATACTGGTCATTCTGTCTAACTATCTAACTATGTTTTTGCACACATTAACCATTCCCTCTTTATCCCTCCACTCCCCACTACTTTTCCCAGCCTCTGGTAACCATCATTCTACTCTCTATCTCCATGAGATCAACTATTTTTAAAATTTAGCTTCCACATATAAGTGAGAACATGAGAGATTTATCTTTCTGCATTTGGCTTGTTTCACTTAATATAATGTTCTCCAGTTCCATCAATGTTGTTGCAAATGGCAGGATTTCATTCTTTTTATGGCTTTATAATATCCCATCATGTGTATGTACCACAATTTCTTTATCCATTCATCCATTGATGGACACTTAGGTTGACTCCATATCTTGCTATTGTGAACAGTACTGCAGTAAACATGCGGATATCTTTTCAACATACTGAATTCCCTTCTTTGGGCTATATACCTGGCAGTGGGATTACTGGGTCGTATGGTAGTTCTATTTTTAGTTTTTTGAGGAAACTTCATATTCTTCTCCATAATGGTTGCACTAATTTACATCCCTAACAACTGCGTGATGTGAAAGGTTTCCCTTTTTCCACATCTTCACCATCATTTGTTATTTCCTGTCTTTGATAAAAGCCATTTTAATTGTGGGGAAATAATATCTCATTATAGTTTTGATTTGCATTTCTCTGATAACTAATTATGTTGAGCATTTTTACATACACTTGTTGGCCATTTGTAGGTCTTCTTTTGAGAAATGTCTATTCAGATCCTTTGCCCATTTCTTAACTGGATTATTTTATTTTTTCTTATTGAGTTGTTTAAGCTCCTTATATATTCTAGTTATTATATTAATCCCTTTTCAGATGAGCAGCTTGCAAATAATTTTCTACTCTTCTGTGGAGATGAGAAACTTCCAGCATTATGTTGAATTGTTTTCTTTGCTGTGTAGAAGCTTTTTAGCTTGGTGTGATCCCATTTGTTCAATTTTGCTTGGCTGCGTATGCTTTGTGGGTATTACTCAATAAGTCATCGTCCAGACCAATGTTGTGAAGCATTTTACCAAGGTTTTCTTTTAGTAGTTTCAGGACTAGATTTAAGTCTTTAATCTATTTTTATTTTATTTTTGTATATGATGACAGATAAAGATCTCATTTCATTCTTCCACACCTGGATACCCAGTTTTCCCAGCACTGCCATCTTTCTCCGAAAATAAGACCTACCCATAAAATAAGCCCTAGCAGGATTTCTAACCATTTGCGCAATAGAAGCCCTACCCCGAAAATAAGACCTAGTGATGAGCGTGGCTACGCAGCGTATCTGCACAACCTATGCATTTCGTCACAGAGGGATAAAGAAGACGAGTTTGCCCCATGAGAACTCTGTTGCTCAACATGAGAGATTGGGGCCAATGGTTCTAAAGGAAATAGAGTGACAAGAAATTCAGGATGGAATTCAGAGTTTGGAGAGTTATGATGATGTTCCAGAAGAAGACAACTTAATTATATTTGAATAAATGTAGATTGTTGTACCATACTTAAAAAAAATTACACATCTCCTGAAAATAAGCCCTAGGTTGTCTTCTTGAGGAAAAATAAATATAAGACCTTGTCTTATTTTCGGGGAAACACGGTATTTATTGAAGAGATTGTCCTTTCCCTATGGTATGTTCTTGGCACCTTTGTTGAAGATAAGTTCACTATATATGTATGGATTTATTTCTGGGACCTCTATTCTGTTCCGTTGGTCTATGTGTCTGTTTTAATGCCAGTACCATGCTGTTTTGGTTGCTGTAGCTCTGTAGTATAATCATGAAGTCAGGTAATGTGATTCCTCCAGTTTTATCCCTTTTGCTCATGATGAAATTGGATATTTTGGTTTTTTTTCAGTTCCATATACATTTTCGGATAATTTTTTTATTTCTGTGAATAATGTCATTGGTATTTTGATGGTGATTACACTGAATCTATATATTGCTTTGGGTAGTATGGACATTTTAACAATATTGACTCTTTCAATCCATGAACATGGAATGTCTTTCAATGTTTTTATGTCCTCTTCAACTTCTTTCATCAATGTTTTATAGTTTTCATTATAGAGATCTTTCACTTCTTTGGTTAAACTTATTTCTAGGTATTTTATTTTATTTGTAGCTATTGTAAATGGAATTGCTTTCTTGGTTTCTTTTTCAGATTGTTTACTATTGGCATATAGAAATGGTACTGATTTTTGTGTAATGATTTTGTATCCTGCAACTTAACTGAATTTCTTTATCAGTGCTAATAGTTTTTGGTGGAGTCTTTAGGTTTTTCTACATAGGTTTCTCATATCATTTGCAAACAAGGGTAATTTGACTTCTTTCTTTCCCATTTGGATGCACTTTATTTTTTTCCTCTTGTCTGATTGTTCTATCTAGAACTATGTTCACAGAGATATTGGCCTATAGTTTTTTTTTTTTTCTTGGTGTTTTGCCTTTGTCTTATTTTGGTATCAGGGCAATACAGACCTTGTACAATGAGTTTGGGAATATTCCTTCCTCCTAAACTTTTCAGAATAGTTTAAGTAGGATTGGTACTAGCTCTTTGTTGAATGCTTGGTCAGATGCAGCATTGAAACCATTGGGTCCTGGACTTTGATGGAAGAGTTTTATTTCCGTTTCTCTCTCTTTACTCGTTATTGGTTTATTCAGGTTTTGAATTTCTTCCTGGTTCAATCTTGATAGTTCGTATGTGACTAGGAATTTATCCATTTCTTGTAGGCTTTCCAATTTACTGGCATTTAATTGTTCATGGTAGCCTCTAATGATCATTTGGATTTCGGTGTATCAGTTGAAATGTCTCCTTTTTCATTTCTGATTTTATTTATTTGGGTCTTCCCTCTGTTTTTCTTAGTTATTCTGGCTAAACATGTGTCTATTTTGTTTATCTTTTCAAAAATCCATCTTTTTCTTTCATTGATCCTTTGTAATTTTTCATTCAATTTCATTTACTAATATTTTATCTGACAGAAGTATAACCACTCCTGCTCTTTTTTAGTTTCCATTTGCATGGAATATCTTTTTCCATACCTTCATTTTCTGTCTATGTGTGCCTCTATAGGTGAAGTGGGTTTCTCGTAGATGATGTATAGTTGGGTCTTGTTTTTTTATCCATTCAGTCTCTCTGTTGGTTGGAGACTCTCATCCATTAACATTCAATGTTATTATTGACAGATAAGGACTTGCTACTGCCATGTTGTTATTCGATGTCTGGTTGTTTTGTGGTCCTCTCTTTCTTTCTTCCTTTCTTTCTGTCTTCATTTATTAAAAGTGATTTTCTTTGTTAGTGTGTTTCAATTTCTTATTTTATATTTTCTGTGTATCTGTTGTAGGTTTTTTGATTTGAAGTTACCATGAGGATTGCAAAAAAACCAATTTATAACCAATTATTTTAAACATATGACAACTCTTCTTACTAACAAATAAACAAGTGAAAAGGAAACTAACAGAAATTCTAACCTTTAACTCCATACCCCCACTTTTTTACTTTCTGTTATTTCAATCCATATTTCTTTACACTATCTCTCCAAAAGTTGTCATATTATTTTGATAGAGTTTTTCCTTTTGTCTTTCTACTCAAGATATAAGTGGTTTATGCACAACAATTACCGCAATAGGATAGTCTGAATTTGTGTCCTTACTGTTATCAGTGAGTTGTATACCATCAAATGATTTCTAATTGTTCAGTAATGTTCTTTTCTTTCCTATTAAAGAACTCTTCTTAGCATTTCTTATAGGGTAAAACTGGTGCTAATGAAATCCCTCAGGTTTTGTTTGTCTGGGAAAGTCTTTGCTTTTTCTTCGTATTTGAAAGATAATTTTGCAGGATATAATATTCTAGTGTTAAGATTTTTTTCCTTTAGCACTTTGGATATATCATGCCATCTCTCCTGGACTGTAAGGTTTCCATTGACAATTCTGCTGCCAAATGTATTGGAGCTCTTCTGTTTGTGCTGTTTGTTCTTTTTTTCTTGGTTCCCTTAGGCTGTTTTCTCTATCCATGACCTTTGGGAACTTTATTACTTAATGGCTTGAGGTAGTCTTGTTTGGATTAAATCTGTTTGGTGTTCTATGACCTTCTTTTACCTGAATATTGACATCTTTCTCTAAGCTTTGGAAATTCTATGTTATTATTTTCTTGAATAAACTTTCTACTCCAATCTCTCTATCTCCTCTTTAAGGCCAATAACTCTTGAACTTACTCTTTTCTGTGTTCTTGATGCTGCAGGCATGCTTTATTCTCTTTTATTGTCTTTTCTTTTTTCTCTTCTGACAGCATACTTTCAAATAGCCTGTCATCAAGCTCACTAATTCTTTCTTCTGTTTGATCAATTCTATTCTTGAAAGGCTGTGATGCATTTCTCATTTTGTCAATTGAATTGTTCAGCTCCAGAATTTTTGCTGGATTTTTTTTTTTTTTTTTTTTTTTTTTTTTTTTTTTTTTTTTTTTTTTTTTTTTTTTTTTTTTTTTGCTATTTCCATCTCTTTGTTAAATTTCTCTGATAGGTTTCTGAATTCCTTCTCTGTGTTGACCTGAGTGCACTGAGCTTCTTCAGGACAGCTATTTTGAATTCTTTGTCTGAAAGATCACATATCTCCATCACTCTGAGACTGTTTGCTAGTCTCTTCCTGGATGTTCTTGATAATTGTGGATGTTCATCAATGTCTGGACCTTGAAGATTTTGGTATTTATTGTAATATTCTCAGTCAAGGTTTCGTTTGAACCCATCCTTCTTGAGAAGGCATTCCAGATATTCAAAGGGAATTGAATGTTGTGATCTAAGTTTTGGTGACTACAGCTATTATCACAACTGGGGCTGCTCCAAGCCCAGTAATGCTGTGACTCTTACAGACTCCTTATGGTACCACCTGGGTGAGCATGGATAAGATATAAGATAATTCCCTGGATTACCAGACAAATTCTCTCACTCTCCTCCCTCACTCTCTGTGCTGGGCTGCTGGAGTTGGAGGGGGAGTGACATGACATTTCCTCATGGCCACCAAGACCAAGTCACACCTACAGCTAGCCCATTCTCACCCAAAGCCTGTAATGACTGTTGCCTGACTACCTCTGATGTTTATTCACAGCCAAATGGTTCTTTATTCAGCAGATGGAGAATCCTGCCAGAACTGAGTTCTTCCCTTTAGGGCAGTGTGTTTCCTTCTGGCCCAGGGTGGGTCTAGAAATGTCATCCAGGAACTAAGGCCTGAAGTCAGGGTCTTCAGGAGTCTGCTTGGTACTTTATTTTACTGTGGCTGAGCTGCAAAACAAAGTCCTTAGAACTCTTTTCTTTCCTTTCCTAAAGTAGGTGAAGACTGTCTCTGAGCTGCCCTGCTTATAGTTGGGGGGGGGAGCAGGTGACACAGCCACTGGCTTGGCAACTACCACTGGTATCTTTACTGGGACACATGCACCCCAAGTTCACTGGCTCTGAGCCACAGGAATTGCCCAAGTTCTGCAGCCTTTGTGGCCTGACCACCTTATGAATTTGTTCCAGAACCCAGCCCGCTTTTTGTCACCAGGTGGTGTGGCTAGAACTCTGGTTTTGCAACAGAAGATTTTCCTCTGGCCAGGCTAAATTAAATGTTCCCTCCACAGGTGTTGACATATTTCTGCCCAGCGCTGTGTTCCCCTTTGACAGGGCAACCCTGAGTTCCAATGCAAAGTCCCCCTTTTCACTCCTTATAGTACCACCTGGGTGAGCATGGATAAGATATAAGATAATTCACTGGATTACCAGGCAAATTCTCTCACTCTCCCCTTCCCTGGCTACACAGATTTTCTCTCCACTTAGTGCTGGCACAGCGCTGCCTGGGGATAGGAAAGGGGGGCATAGGCAATGCTATCTTCTCTTGTCTGTCTTCTCCGGTGCCTTTTTCCTGGATACAATGTTAAAGGTGCTTCCTTACATGAGCAGTTGTTGAATTGGTATTTGTGCTGGGGGATGATCACTGGAGAGTTCTATTCAAGCCATTCTCCTCCACCCCCTTCTCAACAGCTCCTGATTGAATAATGAAGTAGAAAAACTTTTGCATGTAAGTAGAAGAAATGAAGTACTTGGCTCACTACTCCTCTGACATTTAGAGGTATGCTCTTTTGTTTAATTAATTAAGAAGCATAAAGTTATCATGAATTTTTACAATAATGTGCCTATGAATTTTTCCAGTGACTTTAGTTTAGCATTAAGACTATGAATTTACACCTACCAGGGTCTTAAATCATCTGGTAGCAAGGAACATGGCCCTTTTGGGTGAATATAAAACTAGGAGTTCATTGCAAAGATACAAAAGGGAAAACAAGAACCACCACCACAACTTCTTCTGCACAGCACAGCCAAACAGGAAAGTCACACAGGGTGGTCCCATGGAAGATCAACTATAATTGGATGAACTGGATGGTAGTTCATCACCATCATGCCACACACAGCTTTAGTAGCTATAGTATTGTCACTCTTGCCTCTCTCTCCTGTTGATAAAATTCAACCATTCTCTGCTTTTTCTTCTACTGTTCTTTCTACTACTCACTAGTTGATTCTACCTGTAGAGTTCTGATAGATCTGGCAGGTTACTCATATGCATGGGGTTTGATTGAGGCAGAGTTTTCATCCTAGCTTGTCTGGGATGAAACTCACCTCTTAACCATTTGACTTTAGCTAGTGTGACCCTCAATGAGGTTCAGAGAACAGAGGGTTGTAATGTTTCAGAAGAGGGCTACACAAAATGTTCGCCAAATATTACTGAAATTTAAAGAATTCATATTTCTGGTATGCTAAGTCTTCCTTGAAGGACTACTGAAAGGTTCAAGTACTTCAGACTGCCTCTCCAGTACAGAGCATTACGATTTGAACCAACATCTCTGGATATCTAACTTGCCGTATGCCAACACATATTCTAACATTCTTGAAATAATTTTAAAAGATTCCTGAAAATATCATGTTTTCTCACAGCTCTATTTTTACATCTGCTACCATTGTTAGAATGACTTTCATCAACTCTTCTGCTTGGATTTGGATAACATTTACTCATCTTTCAAGATTCAGTTCAAGCCCTATAAAAAGTATATTTTGTTTCTTACCTGTCCAACATCTTTTTCTCCTTCTTTTGGAAATTTTACCTTAGAAAACCACTGCTCCCTTCCTTTGAGCCTACCTTGTTTGGAGGAAGCTGACCCTATGAATCAAGGTTAGGAGGATGAGGTTGATCGACCAATACTTTTTGTTCTCTTAGCTACATGTTCGGATCAAGAGTAGACATGTGACCCTAGCAAGGCCAGGGATTTTCAATCATCTGGGGTCATTTTATAGAATTACTAAGAAAGGATGTTTGTTTTTGTACAGTTGATTAACTGGGAAAATGTAAGCCTGGAGTTTCTAGTGTCAGTATTTTTCATCATGTGGGGATAGCCAATGCATGAAAAACCAACACAGCTGTAACTATACTTGAAAGAGTGAGAGACTGACAGCATATTGGGGTACCTGGATCAAGCTATAACTGAATGTAAACTCCTCCTGAAATTTTCCCTTATGTAAGACATCAAATTTCTTTCTTTCTTTTTTTTTTTTTTTCTTGGCTTAAGTGAGATTTATCTGATTGCTTTTTTTTTTTTTTTTTTTATCTGTGATATAGAGATCTAACAATACTAGCCAGGTGCTTAGGTTTTATAAAGATACAAAATTTTGCTGTTTATAATGGAACTTCAGTATGGTTTTTGAACCAAAATTAACACAGTTAGCAATTCATAAGATACTGCTATTAATCAAACAGTTAAAAATGTATTTGTCTTTTTTTGATTTAGCATCCTGCATCACATATTTCTGCTTGTCTTTTCCCACCATGCTAGACTGTGAGCTCGTGGAAGGCTGGAACTGTGTCTCATCTATCTTTATGCGGTCAGTCCCTGGTGCATTATATGGCATATCGCTGGCATTCATTAAATATACAGTGAACAATTAAAGAAAGATGGACAAACTTTTAGGTGTTTGATTAATAATGGTATTTTCCGAATTGCTGAATGTGTTCATTTTAGTTCAAAAATATATTGAATTTTCATTGTAACCAACAACATTGCATTTTTTAATAGAATCTCATATTTTCCTCTCCTCAGTGTATTTCTACATAAAACAAAATCCAGTGAATTTAGCCCTGTATTTTCTTAGCAGAACCTAAGTATGAGTTTTAAAACTTCAGCCTGTGGATCCCATTTGAGTGGTTCAACAACAGTGAGCAATTTAATAGGCAGAGAAATGAGGTTGATGAGGGGATCAATGCCTGGATCACAGAGGGTCTCAAGTTCTACACTAAGCAGTTTGGATTTTATTGTGTGGGCAATTTGGAGCCATTGAGCAGTAACCGTGCAAGTTTCACTTTTTAGAACAACCGTGAGTGGCAGGCTCAAGGCGTGGAAAAAGGGCCAAAGGATCCGAGGATCAGGAGAATGCAAGAGAGCCCCGCTGAGGTCCTAATCGTCTAGACGGGAGACAGCAGCAGTGGGGATGAGAGGGAGGTGGATCCTGACATCTGGAGCTGGATGAAGGGGTCAGAAGGTAAATCGAAGATGACTCCAGATTTCTAGCTTGGATGATAGTCATTTACCAAGAAAAAAAAATTAAAATAATTCAGATAAGTTGATCTGGAAAAGAAACTAATTTGACTTTGGACACATTGAGTTAAAGAGGACAAAAGGGAGAAAGAATCATGTGGGCTTCATTGATCTTATCTTGGCAGTAGCTGCTAAGGGGCAGCTGGAGCTGAGCACGTGGCTCTTCTGCCTTTCAAACGTCCCCTCCTCCCAGTCCCAGCCTGCCCAAGCCCCGGGAAGGCAGCAATGGCCTCTGCTGAGCTCGGGCTCCTACGCCTCCTCTGAGGCAGTGGTTCCCTGTAAGATCCAGGATAGTTCCCGCCTGCCCGAGCGGTAGGGAAGCTTCTTACATGACATGAGCAGGTTGTTGAAATTTCAGATGGAAAACTGCATTTCACTTTCAGATATTCTGGAGTGGGTTTGAAAATAGCTGAAAGAATGTAGAAAGATATTTTATTTATGAAGCCTAACAATAAAATTTCCTTAATTCAGAACGAGTCCCTGTCGTTGCGGTATTTTCCCTCTGCTGCCTAGTTACAGCCACTCAGCAGCAGGGGAAGTACGGCAGACAGACAGCGTGAGGCAGTCCAGCCAGGGTGGGACAGGGCCCAGTGCAAACCCCAAACTGTATTTTATCATCTGTTTCTGACTTCTTCCCCTTTCACCAATAGATGTCTCTGTAGCAAATGAAAGAATTTCAAAAGGAATCCAGGGGTGTAATTAAGTGAGACAATACAGATGCCAGAATTTAAACACTGCCAGTTTTATATAATTTAATTAATACTGTGGAGAGGGAAAAAAATGCTTGCCTGTGCAGTATTTTGTGGACTAAAGAGCTGCTGACAAAAGGGCGTCATTCCAACAGAAACCAGCAAAATAAAGACTTGCTCCATAGATGGCTCTATTCGATTAGAAAGAACAACAAAATTCAGAGTCCTGTTTATTATTTGATGTCTGACATTTACAAGTCTGTGGGCAACATGATTATCTATAGAAATTCTAGCAGCATGCCATTGTCCCTTACAGGTGTACCTGTCTGTCCGGACAACCTTTTAGACATCTATTCCTCACAGCACCTGTTTCCTCTGGCTTACTGTGCTTGTCGAGGAAGCCTTCCTCACAGATGAGTGGAGGGGAACATATTTTTAAGCTGCAAGAATGATTCTCTTGCTTAAAAATACAAATATGCAGGTATTATTACCAGCTTTTATTTATCTTTTATTCAGCCAGGACATTTTGATAAATATATATTTCATCTTCCTCAGAGAAGTAGTGAATAATGCTTTAGATGTAGACTCAAAATCGATTTTCATAATAACGGTGGGTACGGCTCCCAGCTCCTTAAATGAAAATCAGGGAACATGAAAAGAGGAAGAAACTCTGTGATCAGCAAAACACTCAAACAACATCTTGATGTCTCAGGTTGCTCCTCATTTGCAGCGTATGGATTTTGAATGAGGGAAAACTATTTGAAATTTCAAAGACTTTGGGGATTTTATATTTGTCTTTATTTAAAATATTCCTTTTTTCTCTTTGTACTTCATAGTTCTTTTCAAAACTTTCATCCACAGCACACAGTCAACACAGTGTTCTGTAAGTGAGAAAGAGGGAGAAATGAAAGGACACAATGGCAGGAATGGCAGAGAGCTATCATCCCTCCTACGACAGGAATCATACTTCTGCACTCTGGCACATGATTAGAAATAAGCCATATAGTCAGATTTATAGTTTTAGTTAGAATGCAGAGTCAAGATAAACAAGATAAAATATTAGGGAAATAGATCAGTTTTTGAGGGTTCAATAATATATATGCCCTATAATTAAAGTTTAATTACATGAAAACATGCTCCATTTTAACTAAGCATATATGAAAGCTATATTTCGATAATGCTCACGTACTTGAAGTTTCAGAAAATTTAATCTCTGGAGATGGGCATGGCCAAGGCATGAACAAAGCCTACTGGATATTATCTCTTTTAGTAGTAATTGGGTTTACCCCTTATTGAGAAAACACTACCCCCAACATTTTGTATCTTAAAACAACAACCATTATATTGGCTCACAATTCTGTGCATCAGAATTTTAAGAAGGGCACTTCTACTCTTTGACACATTGGCCAGTGTCATTACCTTATGTCAGATGGCTTCGTTGGCATGGCCATTATCTTGGAGGGGAAGCTGAAAGACAGGGACTTCTCCCTGCCCCTCCACTTGGCCAGACTTGGGCTTCTTGACATGAAGCTCTCCCGAGAGAAGTGTAAGCAGAACTACAGGTGAAAGTTACAAACAGCATCCTCTGCTACATTTTCTCGGTCAAATCCAAGCAAAAGCCCAGGCCATTTTCAAGGGAAGATAAACAGATTATGCCTCTCAATAGGAGGAGTAGCAAGAATTTGAGGCCATCTATAATCTACTAGAATACATTTTCTGGCCATAAAATATTTACATTCTCTGACATGCAAAATACACTCACCTCCACCCAAGACTCTATATAACTCCCATCTCATTATGGAATCAGGCTTTAAGGCAAAGACCAGGGTAGCATCATTTAAGTCAGATAGAGGTAGACTCATGAATTAAAGAGACAACTCCCCACCACCACCACCACCCACAATCACACACAGTAACTGCCTCAGACACTCCAAATCCAAAAGCAGGGAATGGGAAGCACATAGCAATACTGAAATCCAGCCAGACCTATTCTCCAGTTTCTCTGGCTTATTGAAAAGGACCTAGATCCACCCTCTGGAAGTAGCTCTACTCTGCACTTGGCTCCTTTATTTGGACTTTTTGCTCTAACTTCTGGATCACCTTTCCTTTTCTGAAATAATCTCTGTTTGCAAAGGAGTAGTTTTCTGATTACCCTCAGGGTCCTGGGGAAGAAGACACCTCTTTCTATTTTGTGCTGGCTTTGTCTCTTTCAGTCCAAACTGGTACCACTTCTTACACAACTCTGTGGGGTTTCAGTATATAAAATTATGATCCAATCCACTAGACAAAAGCTGTGCCTACATATCTCCTGGAGATAGGCCTTCTATAGCTATGAGTAAGAGTGCTCTGAAAAATTCCCTTAAGAGTCTTAGAAGAATTTTGTCTAGCTTAGGAGTAATAAGCACAACTTAAAACTTTTTCTGACCTTAACAAAAGGTTTTGAATCTGTGCCCTTGACTTGATCTTAACCCTGTGACCATGGATTCCAGCATCCCTCTTTGATCTTTGCCTGAGTCATCTCTTACCTTGAGAAACTTTGGCCACTGGTCAGGCTAGAAATGAGAGATAGTTTTATTTTTCTACCCAGCAAGACTTAAGTTGAAATATGTTCTTTACATTCTGCTTGAAAATCAAACAGTTCCTTTTTAAATCCATTTCTTTATTATCAAAAGCTAAAAGGTGCCTGTTGGCAACTTTTCTTTTTATTTTTTTTTCCATTTTATTTATTTATTTATTTATTTTTATTTAAAGCTGCCAGCTTTAGGGCTTGTGGTCTGGGAAGGAAAATCTTGACCAGAGTCCTCAGCAATTGCACCAATTGACACCCCCTCATCAGGAACTGCCTCGCAAGTGTGGTGAAAGAACCCCAAATAATATATTAACAGCTCTCCACTAGCAGAAGACAAAGCAACCTCAGAAGTATACACTCTCAGGCTCACAGGTACCTGTTGCTCTTCTCACATCACCTAAAGTGGCATCAGGGCTCAAGTAGCCCTTGAGAGTGCCGAGAAATTCCCCAAAGACTGGGGCACTTGTATATCCCATTCGGAGGTTTAAATCCCAATACAATGGTATGAGAAAACCTTGATAACCACCTCCTCCATACAAACTACAATCAACAAAAGAAGGAGTAACCCCATAGCCCAACACAGTGTCTTCCATCTCAAACTAGTGGAGGGCAGTGGAGTCACACACAGAAGAGTGATCCAACACCTAGGAGTCTAAACAAGGGGTCCAAACTCACTAATCTCCTTTGTAAGGAGGTGAAGACAACATGTCAGGGATAACCCAAAAGGCTAAAACACCTCTAAGGCAATACAAGACCAGAGCACATCTCCCCAGCACTGTCAAGGAACGTCCCTTGGGGGACATGGAGATAAGGCCATAAACCAGTACCAGCACCCCCAGTTCTTGACAAAATAGCCTGTTGAGAAAGAATCAGAAAAAGAACACAGGAAACATGAAATATCAGAGAGAAAAGTCACCCCCAAAATAAAATATTCAATCTCCATCAATAGATACCAACTTACATGATATTATTAAACTGACAGAGGAAAAAAATCCAAATATGGATTGTAAGAAAACTCAGTGGAATTGAAGAGAAAATAGAAACACAACATAAAGAAACCACAAGAACAATACAGGAAATGAATGAAAAATTCTCTAAAGAAATTGAAATACTATGGAAAAACAAAATAGAAATCTTAGTAATGAAGGACACATTCAAGGAACTTCAAAACACAGTGGAAAGCCTCAAGAACAGAATGGATCATGCAGAAGAAAGACCCTCAGAGATTGAAGATAATGTCTATTTGCAAAGCAAATGAAAAAAAAAAAAAACCCACGGAAACAAGAGACAAGACCAAAACATACAAGAAATGTCAGATTATATAAAGAAGCCAAATATTATTATTGACATCCCAGAGGGAAAAGAAGAAAATACACAAGGGCTGGAAAACTTATTTCATGGAATAATGGAGGAAAATGTGCCTGACCTGGACAGAAATCTTGATATCCAGATACAAGAAGCACACAGAACTCCTGGGAGACTCAATGTGAAAAGGCAATCACCACATCATGTAGTTATTAGGCTGACCAAAGTAAACACGAAAGAAGCAATGCTTTGAGCAATGAGGCAAAAATAGCAGATAACCTACAAAAGAAAACCTTTCAGACTAGCTGCAGACTTCTCAACTGAAACATTACAAGCCAGAAGGGACTGGGTGCCTATCCTTAATCTTCTAAAACAGAATAATGGCCAACCTGTAATTCTCTATCTGGCAAAATTAACTTTCATCTATGAGGGAGAAATAAAGACCTTCCCAGACAAGCAATCACTGATGGAATTTACTTGCCTGGGAATTTCCTTAGCCAAATCCACAAGTTCAATAGGTACATGTTTCATCTTCTAGGTTCCTGCTAGTATCAGTTTTGTCAAATGTTCTGCAGCTATAGAATACAGGTCACTATTTTTCCAGGCTTTGATAACAATTTCCTCACTGCCTTTCTGGTTTGCACTAAGTCTTCTCACTTCCTTTCAGGTTTCTGTCCATCAAAGTCAACACCATCTGCTTAGAGTTTATGTGACTAAAACATCCTACTTATGGCACCAAATTCTGTTTCAATTTTTCTATTGCCATGTAACAAAGCACCTCAGAACACAGTGGCTTAAACAACAACAATTATTAATTACAATTATTTGTGTGACTAAGAAGTTCTTTTGCTTAATTTAGTGTTATGGGAAGTGTGGAAGGGCTGGCAGGTTCAGAATGTCCTTGCTCATAGAGCTGGTCTGGGTTCAGGGAAGCTGTGGACTGGGCTGTTGGCACTCTTCCATAGGGCAACTCCATGGCAGTGTGAACTTCACCATAACATGGAGGCTGAGTCCTAGCAAAGGACATTCCAAGAGGGGAAGGGAGAAGCTATAGATCTTGTAAAGCCCAGCCTTGAAAATCACACAGCATCACTCCCATCACACTCTTGATTAGAACAGATCAGAGCAAACTAAAGTAAAGGGAGATGACATAGAGCCTATCTCTTCCTGTGGACATGGCCAGGTAACATTGCCAAAATATAAGTAGAATAGACAGCAGCAAACAGTGGGGATGTTGGGATGGGGCGAATGCATTCTGCATGTGAGAGGACCTGAACTGGGGTTAGGGAGGCAGAGAGCAGAGTGTTATGGGTTGAATTGTGTACACCCCAAATTTATAAGTTGAAGTTGTAACCCCCCCATACTTGAGAACGTAACCTTATTTGGAAATAGTGTCATTGAAGCTATAATTAGTTAAGATGAAGTCATACTGGAGCGAGGCAGGTCCCTAATTCAATATCGCTATCCTTATGCAAAGGGGAAATTTGGACTTGGGTCTCTGGACACAGGGAGAACATTATGTTAGGAAGGAGGCAGAGATCAGGGAGATACGGCAGAAGCCAAGGGAGGCCAAAGATGGCCAGCAAAGCACCGAAAGCTGTGGAGCAGACTCTCCATCCCAGCCTACGGATGAACCAACCCAGCTGGTGCCTGGCCCCCAGAACTGCAAGACAACGCATTTCTGTTGCTTAAGCCACTCAGTTTGTGGTACCCTGTTCCAGCAGCCCTAAGAAACTAATACAAGTAGCCACAGGCCTTTTGTTGAGCAGAACAGAAAAATTTCCTTTAGGTAAAACCTTTCGAATTCTTAAAGCATACAGGTATCCAGGTTAAAACAAGTAGTAGCATTTTTATAGAAAACACAAACACTCAAATATTTTCTTTTCTGAGGTAGTTTCTGCTATCTTTTATTCCAGAATCGTATGTGGTGTTATAATAAGGAATCTGGCACATGTGCGTGTAACTGTGCGCACCTTTGTGTGTGCGTTGTGGTTTTTGAAAGACCACAAAGTACAGCCATTCTCAATTACCTAGACTGGAAAGTATTTTCTCACCAGCACCTGCTGGTTTTGCTTTAATGCTGCACACGGTGAGACTCGTGCTGAGACCTCGCCCACTCCTTCTGCATGGGAAACTCCACCAGAAAGCCAAGATCGGTCATGTGGGTGCCATTCACACCCAAATCTTCATGTGCACAGGTAACTGGCAGCCACCGTCATTTCTTTTTTTAAAGAAAAGAAATTTTGGGGCTGTTTTATTCTGGTTCCCTGGATAGCTGTTTTACTAGTTTACAAAAATGTGGTACTGCTATCTCATACCAATGCAGCATGCTAAAACTCCAGGATAGATGCTGGAATATGTATGAGGAGATGACGAAGATTGATCTGTCCATGGAGGATTGAAATGTGAGCATCTGCTGGAATGGCACTAAAAAGAATTAGACTCATCAACTATAGTGATTCATAATGATAGCTATGTTTGCTCTTAGAATATTAAGGGAATCAACCATCCACCTAATTGCTAAAAGGACTTTTTTTTTCTTTTGCCCTGTAACTTTGCTCTCCCTCATTCTCTCAATGTATAGAGTTTTATAGAGATGTATTCCAAAATGGTATTACTGGCTCAAGCATAAATGTAGCAAAAAAAATTAAAATGGGCTAATATCTTTGATTAATGCTAGTTTCTATGCCTGAACTTAGGAACATAAATATCCCTTTAAAAGTAATGCTGTCTGCAAATAAGATGAAATCAAATTTCAAGGCACTTTGCTAATGAAAAGTATCGATTTTTATAGCATTTGGTCCAAACCATTGCCAATGTTCAATCTATTTGATATCCCTCTTAGCAATGAGCTTTTTATCCTTGAATGTACAGAGGTCCTCCTCTTTCTCCTTCATAATCTTTTCATTTTCATCCTCCTCTCAGCTTTAGGCCTCAGTTCTTTTCTCTCTACATGCTCTTCTTTGTTGTGTTCACTCACTCCTACAATGCCAGCAGTCACTCTAGGCACTAGACTCTTAAATCTTAATAAGGTGACTCCTCCCTTTCGGATGTACTTGCCCAGGAAACCTTTCATTTCCAATCTAAATGCTCACTTTCCTCTATATTTTTAATTACACAGTTTTAAGCCTTCAACCTTCCAAATCTTACCACCCTTCTAGGTCCAGCTGAAGACCCAGGTCATACTTCCTCACTCTTTGCTGGACCTTGATAACTACCATGCTCCTTCTTTTTGCACACCAGAATGCATCAGATACTCATGCAAAGACAGGCCCTGCTCCATTGTGAAGAGTAGAATTTGATGACTGAACATGACATTTTGACAGGGTACATGAAATGGGGTAAGATATTGTAAAAGGGGTAGTTGGAAGGGAAGTAGACACAGCCCAGCCAGTATGACCCTTCAATTCTAGCAACTATTGGGCTGGCGTCTCTGAAAGATCACACCTACTGCCATAAACTCATCTTCACTATTGAAGTAAATAGCAATCACAGACCACCATGTGATACCCCATGTGTTTTATCAAAAACTTCTATTTAGATCCAGTGTTCTTGCTTAGCTTTACCATGTTTATATTTTGTCCCCCCAGTTAGGTTGTAAGTCTCTAAAGAAAATATTTAATCATAGTTTTCTAATACCCCTGAGAGGGTCTAGAGCTGCTGGGGCAGTAAAATAATAAAGATTCACCCAGAATGTATTCTCGTTAAACAGTTGCTACTTTGTTTGATTTCGCCAACCACCAGGACCTCCTCACTGAGGTAGAATCATACCTGAAATGAAAACATTACATTAAACTAAATGCATAATAGTGGCAAGTAAAAAAGATTGACATAGAGAAACTATTATTTGTGGCTATTGGAACCCAACCATTAAGTGAGGGTGCTGAAACCAGGGGCTTCTTTGTTATCATAACAGAAAATAATGTTTAGAAATAGCTCAGAACCTCCCCTGTGACACCCCCATAAGGACCTGCCTTTGGAGACATGTGATGGAGTTATTGGTTTGACTTTACTTCTGGAACGGAACACCATTTCATAGAAAGCATCCTTCAAAAATGGTAATTTTTATTTAAAAATAAAATATAGAGGTATCTTGCTTGACAAATAGTAGCAGCCTTGTGTGCTAGAGTAGTCGGTGTCCAGAAACAAACAACAAAAAAGTGTTAATAATCAACTCAAAACAAAGGTATTATATCCTACAAAAGACCTTAGGATAGAAATCATTGTAGGTTACAGCTTTCGATTCTCTCTGACAGAAGAGTATGTCTGAAAAGTAGACATGAAAGTGCATTACACATTTTCTACATATTTGCTTTTCCATCCCACAGATATATGTGGTTTGGTTAATTTAACAAAATGAGTTATATTATATGGTCAACATAATTATAGCCTAGTATAAACGAACCCTTGTTGAAACACCATAGCTGAATAACAAGAAACAGAACCAGAAAGCGAAAGTGACTAAAACCAAAGCATTTTCAAGAGAATAGGGAAAATAGCAGTGGAACAGGAGGTGGTAACCACATTAAAGTCATTAAGATTTCTGAACCTGAATGCTACCTTGCTTCTATTTCCACACCAGTGGACTCCTTGAATATCAGATGAAATAGATGGGTTTGGGCGCCTGAAAATCAATCTCCCTAACACCTTACTCAACATAGACACCGTTCACCACAGTATGAGGTAGTTTCTCATTTCCGTTACTTGAGAAGATGTATGATTATCGGATAATTATACAATAAATGTGAACAACCTGGCTACATTTTCCCTGCATCTTTTTTTTTAACAGTCTATTAGGCTGGAATTCTCACTGCAGTGGCTAGCAATGATTATTACCATGACTGGGCTGAGGCCGTGCTGCACCCCTGGAGCAATCCCTCAAGATTTCTGAGCCTTGCTGAACATCAGGGATGCCTGTGAGCAGGTAAATCTCATAGACATATGGCCCATTTGCCACTCAAGGCAGAGGAACTATATCTTTCATTTTAATTCTCATAAAACATGTTTTGGGACCAAGACATTTTCGATGCATAAATCTTGGGCCCTGAAAGTTCAATCTTGTTCTCTTGACTCTGGAGTTATTTCAGGCCATATGCCACTGCCAATATTTCCAGTACAACAAACGATGCGAGTGAGGACAAAGAGAGAGGAGAGGGTAGGCAGTAAGTTCACACACGGGGTGCTTTACAGTAAATGTTTGTTATGCGTTCATGCTGGGGATTAGTTATTCTAACAGATAAGGAACAGAAACCACTGCCCAAAGACAGAAACCACAAGATCAATGAATCATGAAATCTTCAGTGGAAAGAACCAATGCTGAAATCCTGTTCATACCAACACTCAATGTTGTTTGTAGTAGCTGTCGTTGTTCAGCCTCTGTTGGGAAATCTCCAGAAATAAGGAATGCACTCAGGTCAGTTCATTCCCATTTAACACAACACTTTGCCATCTAACAGTATTTTTCTTTAGTTAAAACAAAACCTTCCCCTCTTCAACTTTCATTCCTTCATAAAATAGAAACAAACTATTTTTTATTTCAATAGATTTAGAGGGTAGAAGTGTTTTTGTTGCATGGATGAATTGTGTAATGATGAAGTCAGGGCTTCTAGTGCACCTGTCACCAGAATAATGTACCCACATCCTACCCTCTTCCCCTAGTTTCCAATGTCCATTATTTCATTTTATGATTATATATATCCCTCATATAGCTCCCACTTATAAGTGAGTGCATAAGGTTGTTTTTCCACTTCAGTTAGGATAATGTCCTCCATTTCTTTGCAAGCACTACAAAATACATTATTTTATTCCTTTTTTTGGCTGAATAGTACTTCATGGTATATGTATACACTACATTTTCTTTATCCACTCATCAGTTGATGGCCGCTTAGATCGATTCTACATCTTTGCAATTGTGAATTATGATACAATAAGCATTCAAGAGCATGTGTCTTTAAAAAAAATCTAAAAAAAAAATGATGTCTTTGCCTTTGGGTAAATACACAGTAGTGAGATTGTTGGGTTGAATGGTAGGTCCACTTTCAATTCTTTGATGAATCTCCGTACTGTTTTCCATAGAGGTTGTACTAATTTACATTCCCACCAACAGTAGAGGAGTGTTCCATTTTTACTGCAACTGCACCAATATTTATTACTTTTTACTTTTTAATAATGGCCATACTGGTAGGGTAAGGTGGAACCTCATTATAGTTTTCCCTTGCATTTCTCTGATGATAGGTGATATTGAGTATATTTTCATGCTTGTTGGCCCTTTGCCTATCTTCTTTTGGAAAAAATATGTTCATGATTTTCACCCACTTTTTAATGGGGTTGTTTTTTCATACTGATTTGTTAGAGTTCTTTGTAGATTCTAGATACAGGCCCTTTGTTAGATATACAGGTTGTGAATATTTACTCCCATTCTATAAGTTGTCTATTTGCACTGTTGATTATTTCCTTCATTGTGCAGAAATGTTTTAGTTTAATAATGTCCCATTTATTTATTTTTGTTTTTGCTGTATTTGCTATTGGGGTCTTACTCATAAATTCTTTGCCTAGGGCAATATCTAGAAGAATTTTCTTATGTTTTCTTCTAGCATTTTTATGGTTTTAGGTCTCACATTTAAGTCTTTAAAACATCTTGCATAAATTTTTTGTATATGAGGTGAGACAAGAATCCATTTTCATTTTCCTGAATGTGGCTATCCAATTTTCCCAGCATGACTTATTGAATGGGGTGTCCTTTCCCCAATGTATGCTTTTGACTGGTTTGACAAAGATTAGTTAGCTGTAGCTATGTGGCTGTATTTCTGGGTTCTCCATTCTGTTTCATTAGTCTGTATCTACCTTTATACCAGTGCCATGCTGTTTTGATTACTATAGCCTTGTTGTATAATTTGAAGTCAAGTAATGTGATGCATCTAAATTTGTTGTTTTGTTTGGGAATGCTTTGGATATTCGTGCTCTTTTTGGTTCCATATGAAGTTTAGAATTGTTTTTTATAAATCTGTGAAAAATGACACTGGTATTTTAATGGGAACTGTGTCAAATATGTTATGTACATTGGGCAGTATGGACATTTTAATGATGTTGATTTTTCCAATCCATGAGCATGGGATGTTTTTCCATTTGTTTTTGTCACCTATGATTTCTTTCATCAGTGTTTTGTAGTTCTCCTTGTAAAGATTGTTCACCTCCTTGGTTAAGTATATTCTAGCTATTTTGTTTTCTTTGTAGCAATTATATGTGGTATTGAGTTCGTGATTAGACTCTCAGATTGACTGTTGTTAGTGCATAGAAATACTACTGCTTTTTGGACATTAATTTTGTAACCCAACACTTTAATAAATTTATTTATCAATTCTAGGAATCTTATGGTAGTCTTTAGGGTTTTCTAGATATAAGATCAAATCATCAGCAAACAGGGATAATTTGACCTCCACTTTCCCAATTTGGATACCCTTTATTTATTTCTTTTGCCTGATTGCTCTGGTTAGGACTTCCAGTATAATGTTGAATAGAAGTGGTGACAGAGGCACACTTGTCTTGTTCCAGTTCTTAGGGGGAATGCTTTCAAGCTTTTTCCCACTCAGTATGAAGTTGGCTATGGGTTTTTCACATATTGCTTTTATTTACTTTTTTTTTTTTTTTTTTTTTTTTGGTGTATACCTTCTATGCCTAGTTTGTTGAGGCTTTTTATCAAGAAGAGGTATGGATTTTATTGAATGTTTTTCCTGAATCTATTGAAATGATCATGTGCTTTTTATTTTTAATTCTACTTATGAAGTGAATCACATTTATTGATTTGTATACATTGAACCATCCTTGCACCCCTGGGATGAATCCCACTTGATCACGGTGAATTGTCTTTTTCATGTGCTCTTGAATTCAGTTTGCTAGTATTTAATTGAGGATTTTTGCATCTATGTCCATAAGGGATATTGGTCTGTAGTTGCTTTTTCCGTTGTTGTTGTTCTTGTTGTGTCCTTAACTGGCTTTGGTATCAGGGTGATGTTGGCTTTGTAGAATGAGCTAGGCAGGATTCTCTCCTTCTTGATGTTATGGAACATCTTCAATAGGATAGGTGCCAGTTCCTTTTCATAGGTCTGGTAGAATTTGGCTATGAATCTGTATGGTCCAGGGCTTTTTTTTTTTTGTTGGGAGATTTTTTGTTGCTGTTTCAATTTCGCTACTTGTTATTAGTCTGTTCAGGATTTTTGTTTTTTTCTGATTTAAGCTTGTGATGTTGTGTGTTTCCAAAAATTTATCCATTTCCTCTAGATTTTCTAGTTTGTATGTGTAAAGGTTTACATAGTAGTTACACATGATATTTTGTATTTCTGTGATGTCAGTTGTAATGTCTCCTTTTTCATTTCTCATTAAGCTTCTTTGAATTCTTTCTCTTCTAGTTCTGGTTAATCTACCTAGTGGTCTACCCTACTTGTTTATCTTTTTAAAGAACCAACATTTTGTTTCATTGATCTTTTGCATTGTTTTCTTTGTTTCCATTTCATTTACTTCTGCTTTGATCTTTATTATTTCTTTTCTTCTGCTAACTTTAGGTTTGGTTTGTTCTTTATTTTCTAGTTCCTTGAGATGTGGCATTAGGTTGTTTATCACAGAAAGACATCTGTGATCTTTTTTTCTTTTTGATGTAGGCATTTGAGGCTATGAACTTTCCCCTCAGTACTGCTTTTTCTATGCCCCAGATACTTTGGAATCTTGTTTCACCTTTGTTGTTCAATTCCAATTTTTTTTTTTTAATTTCCATCTTGATTTTGTCATTTACCCAAGGATTGTTCAGCAACAGCTTGTTTTACTTCCATGTATTTGTATAGTTTTGAGAGTTCCTCTTTTAATTGATTTCTAGTTTTATATCACTGTGGTCTGATTTCCATTTTTCCAAATTTGCTGAGATTTGTTTTGTGCCTAACATATGATCTATCTTAGAAAATGTCTCATTTGTTGATGAGAAGAATGTATATTCTGCGTTTGGGGGGTAATATTCTGTAAATATCTTTTAAGTCCATTTGTTCTATAATCCCACTTAATTCTAGTGTTTCTATGTTGATATTTTCTCTCAAGGATCTGTCTAGTTCTGTCAGTGAAATGTTGAAATCCCCAGCTATTATGATGTTGCCTATTATTTCTTTCCTTATATCTAGTAGAAATTTTTTTATGAATCCAGGAGGTCCTGTGTTATGTGCATATATATTAAGGATTGTTATTACTTTTTGTCAAAGTGATCCTTTTGTTATTGTAAAATGACCATATTTGTCTTTTTGTTTTACCATTGTTTATTGAATGTTTATTTTATCTGATATGAGAATAGCTATTCATGTGCATCTTTGGTTTCCATTTTCATGGAATATTTTTTTCCACTTCTTTACCTTGAGTTTATAAGAATCTTTGTGAGTAAAATAGGTTTCTTAGACACAACACATATTTGGGTAATGTCTTTATATCCATTCAGCCAATATATATCTGTTAAGTGAGACATTAAGACTATTTACACTCAATGTTAGTATTGACATGTGAGATACTGTTCTGTTCATCATGTTGATTGATACATAGTTGCTATGTTTTCTTCCTTGTGATACTGTTTTTTTCTTCTGCTAGCTTTGGTTTTGGTTTATTCTTTTTTTTCTAGTTCCTTGAGGTGTGGCATTAGATTGTTTGTCACAGAAAGATATCTGTGATCTTTTTTTCTTTTTGATGTAGGCATTTGAGGCTATGAACTTTCCCCTCAGTACTGCTTTTTCTATGTTTCAGAGATTTTGGGAGCTTGTTTCACCTTTGTTGTTCAATCCCAATTTTAAAAAAAATTTACATTACTTTTAATTTCCAATAAGAGCTGTAAGCTTTAACTATTGGGTGTTTTCTTTACAGTGGTGAGGATCAATTATTCTGTTCTGTCTATAGAATCCTTTTAAGCATATATTATAGAGAAGGTATAGTGGTAACAAATTCCCTTAGCATTTGCTTGTCTGGGGAAGACTTTATTTATCCCTCATTTATGAAACTTAGTTTTTCAGGATACAAAACTCTTGGCTGGCCATTTTCCTGTATAAGAAGACTAAAAATAAGACCCCATTCCTTTCTGGCCTGTAAGGTTTCTGCTGACAAGTTTGCTGTTATTCAGATAGGTTTCTTTTGTAAGTTACTTGACACATTCATCTCACAGCTTGTGGGATTTTCTCTTCACATTGACTTTGGCTAGACTGATAACTATGTGCCTTGGTGATGTCTTATTTGCCATGAGTCCTCCAGGTGTTTGATGACCTTCTTGCATGTGGATGCCTATATCTCTAGCAGTACCAGAAAAGTTTTCTTCCATTATTCCCTCAAATAGATTTTCCATTCTTTTTGCTTTTTTTCTTCTCTTTCAAGGATACCTATGATTCTTATATTCATTCGCTTTACATAGTCCCGTATTTCTCAGAAGGATTATTCATTTTTCTTGATTTTTTTCTTCTTTTTGATTGTGTTAATTTGAAATCCTTATCTTCAAGTTCTGAAAGTATTTCTTCAACTTTCTCCTTAATCCCTTTGATCTTACTTGTCATTCCTATGCTAAATTTCATATCTAACATTTCAATAATTTCCTTTTGGTTGGAGCCAAGCACTGGCAAACAATTGTCATCATTTGAGGATATCAAAGCAGCCTGTTTTTTAATGTTTCCAGAGTTCTTATGCTCATTCCTTCTAATCTGGAACGTATTCTCTCAGTTCAAGAAAGATTGCTCATGGGATACCTGTTCTCCTCTGCTGGGAACTCTGCTTCTCAGTGAAGAGAAGGAGAGGTCTCTGAGTGGTGTGCTTGAGTTCTACTCTAAAAGACTGATCAGGTAGGAGAGGGCCAGATGCACTGGGAGCCTTTAACACTGCAACTCTCCTCCATCTCCCCATTACCTTGGCGTTGTCGTGAGTGTTCAACATACATTGTGGGTTACCAGCATATGTGGCATGAGCATTCACCCCACTCAGGTCCAGTGGCAGCAGTGAGTGGTCATCAGGTAAGAAATCAATTTTTAATGACAATTTGAAACATTCTTGAAAACAAAAAATAAAATTTGGTGACAAAAATTTTTAAATTAGATAGAGCAAAATTAGATGAAGTATATAGAGCCCGAAATCTTTCCATTTTAGCCAGGAATATTATTCAAGATGAACCCCAATATTGTCTAATAAAGATCTATCATTCTTTTAATGGACCACTGCCAGAAATGAAGGAGGGGAGAGGAAACATATAATACAAGCACATTTTATAGAATATTTAAGTGTCTGAGCTCATTTAGTATACCCACAAGTTTAGGATTAGAAGGAGAGGTGATTTTGATGCTCTCCCACACAGGGCTCATTTGCTAGTCTCTGAAAAATTTACTTTTCTTGACTTTTACATTAGACTAATATTGTTTCAAACTTTAAAGTTCACCTGAAAAATTGGTCTTCGGCACTAATCCTTTTGAAAATCTCTATCTTTTCTTGCTCCTTCTGGCTAGCGACACTTCCTTTGATGGCTCCCAATTCAGTGGGGTAAAATAAGTATCTGTAAAGAGAATACTCAAGGGGACCAGCACAAATATGAACTTCCATAAAAACAAAATGGAAAGTAAATAAAGACAAGAGGTAGACTCTAACAGATGTCTTTTATCCCAGCTGTACAGTTTTCATTAATCCAGCTGTGATTTTGGTCAAGTCTTGCCCTTCCAGGGCCACTGTTCACTCTCAGAACTCCGACGAGATGACCAAAGTGAGCTCTTCTTGCCTCCTTCTAAGAGCATCTCATGCTTAATTACTCAGCCCTCTTAATGTATCCTAAAAAGTGTCATCTGTAGGTTTGCAATCAAAAAGAGGAAACAAAGTATTACTGTAACGGGTTAGAGTAGTTCCCAGACCGGCAGCACCAGCACCACGTGAGAACTTGTTAGAAGCACAGAATCTCAGAAGGCTCTAGACCCTCTGAGTCAGAGCCCGTGGGAGAAGGCCCAGCAGTCTGCACTTGGCAGCTCTCCAGGAGGTTCTGATGCTCTCTCAAGCCTGAGAACCACTGCTCTGGGCCGCAGGGAAATTGCAAAAAGCATTTTCAAGTGGAGTCTGGACTACTCTTTCCCCAAAAGGCAGGAACTACACAACTCACCAAGCACAGGATTTCCCAGTGGAGGGGGCTGGAATTAAAAGTTGGAAACCTCACTGCAAATTGCCAAACTTTAAATTTAAATTCTCAGTCTTAATTTTATGATAACAAAGCTTGCTGCTGTGGGAATAATAGGATGTAGTTAACTGCCCCCAGTAGCAATATTTCATCCAGGCTTGATGGGGCAATTTGAAAATATCATTAAAGAGACAAGTTGTACAATAGAGCACGGCAAAAGTGTGATTATCTTAGGAGATTAAACTCCCGAACATCATGTGGCTTCTAAAGTTGTCTCCTACTGATTTAAAACTTGTGGCTAACAGCTGAGTTTCCCAACTACTGTTTCAGATACACAGGCTCGTGTATCTCCACACACGCTTTTTAAAGAATTTTGAAAGTATATAATGACGTTGAATATTCTATCATCCATAATAAAGATAGTTTTTTCCTTACTAACTTTGGGACATACTAATAGAAGAACAAAAGGAATAGGAGGAATGAGAGAAAGAGGAGGAAGAGAAGGAAGAGGAGTAGAGTGGGCAAGAGGAGAAAAGAAAGAAGCAATCTAGAAAAAATACAAGTAGAACTGAGGTAGGATGCACCTGAGTTCCCATAATTCAGAGAAAAGTGCTGTTCCTTGCCACTTGGATCTTCCAGACAGAGATCTGGGTGAATTGGTTAGGGGTGCATGAGCAACATAGCAGGGCACAAAATTGAAGTCATTCCATATATGCTGTTGTTCTCTAATCTGGTCTTTGTTTCCAACACATGCCAGAGACATCATTTAACTTCATAACTGTATGTCTACAGCATCATTTCTTATTGTTGCACAGTGTTCCATTTTCTATATATGGCACATACACAATGTTTCATTTAATAAATTTTGTAATTTTTTATTATTATAAACAGTACTGTATGACTATGCCCAGGTACTTTGGCATACCTATGCACCGTCCTTGGGAAAATGATGCTAGAAATTTGACTTCTAGGCCAAATGATATGGTACGTTAAAATTTGATGCATATTGCCAAACAGCTCTTCAGAAAGGTGATACCAGTATCTGTTCCTTCCAATAGTGCAAAAGCACGCACATTCCTCTGAAACCTCAGTTACTTTTGGCTTGACAATGATTTGAACTCTAGGCAATCAAATGAACAAAATAGTCTACTTGTTTTTGTTTTTGTTTTTGTTTTTCTTTAACAAAAATCTTTTTTTTAGAGACAGTCTTATTCTGTCACTCGGGCTAGAGTGTGGTGGTGTGATCATAGCTCACTGCCACCTCAAACTCCTGGGTTCAAACAATCCTCCTACGTCAGTCTCCGAAGTAACTGAGACGATAGGTGTGCATCACCATGGCTGGCCAATATCACATTCTTAACTACCCTCATTTTATTTTTTGGAGAGACAGGGTCTTGTTATGTTGCCCAGGCTGGTCTTAAACTCGTGGCCTCAAGTGATCCTCCTCCCTCGGCCTCCCAGCATGTTGAGATTACAGGCATGAACCACCGCACCCAGCCATCTATTTGTTTTTTAAATGACTTCTAGTGAGAAGTTCTTTTTCCAACTCTTTGAGGGGCATTTCTTGTTTCTTTTTGTATTCAGAGTTTATTCCTTAGTTATCAATTTGTAAAAATTCTTTATTTGGGCTATTATTCTTTGTAATACCTATTCAAAATATTATTATATCAGTTGTTTTTTCTGTTGACTTTGTTTATGATGTATTTTCTATTAGGAAGATTTAAAGTATTAATATATTTTAAATATCAATGTTCCTTTTACTCTGTGGTATCAAATGTCTATGTTATTTTTGAAGTTCTTTTTTTACTGCAATTTTTTTTTTTAAATCTAAATCTTCGACCACTTGTAATTTAGTTTTGTTATAATGAGTGTTTTAGGTTTCTAGCTTTTAAAAATAAAATTTAATCAGTTGTACTGATATCATTTATTAAATAATCCTTCCTTTTCCATAACTTGAAATAATTTGTTTATGCCCAGCCTCTTTATCTACATTGATAGATTAGTGGACTCCTGGCTAGAAATCAGCCTATCTGTTCCCATGTAAGAATTACACTATTTTAAATACTATATATGTTTTAAATATGATGTATGTTTTACACAGCTACAGAATGTATTTTACATGTGCTCAGATTTCCACCCACTAACCACTACTCTTATTTTTTGAACCAGCCTGGTTATTTTTGTACATTTATTTTCCAAGTGAAATTGAGCATTGCTTAGTGAAATTAGAAAAAAATTTCAACTGATATTTTGCTTTGGATTATATTGAATGTTCTCCAGTACAGCTTAGTTGTTGATTCCAGAAAGGGATTATATAATTTTGTTTCTAAATAGTTCTACACTCTCAAGGTTGTTTTTAATGGCAATTATAGATAGGATAGTTTCTTCCTTAACCTTTTATAACTCGTTACATATACATATAGAGGAAAGCTGTTAACAATTTTATATTAATCTTCTAACTCTCCAACTTCCTAGAATCTCTTTATTTTTCTGGCATTTTGTCAATTAGTATCTTATTTTACAGCTACATAATCATATAACCTACTAATACAGGAACAAAAATCCTACAGCTTTCATTTTATTATTTGTTATTTATTTATTTAGAGACAGTGTCTCTCTCTCTCTCTCTCTCTCTCCCAGGCTGGAGTGCAGTGGTGTGATCATAGCTTGCAGCATCCTAGAACTCCTAGCCTCAAGTAGTCCTCCTGCCTCAGCCTCCCAATATGCTTGGATTGCAGATGTAAGCCTCTGTGCCCAGGCAAGAATCCTACAGCTTTTTGGCATCTACCCTTCTTCATTTGATCTTGTGGCGAATTACCTTAGTTGCTGTCCTTGCTCCTGGCTTTGAGAGGAGTACCGCTCATTTCATGCTGCCATTCGATTCAGCTATGCAGTTTTATCACATGCTACCATTGATTTCTTACTTTATCATTTTAAAAAGTATCATATATATTTTAAAACATAAAATAGATACAAAATTTTATCAAATGCAGCTTACCAATTATTAGAAGAAACATATATGTCTTTTAAGGTTAATTTTATTAATTGAATTTATAATGGCCCTTTTTTTCTTGGAATAGCTCATAGTGATCACCCATTTACTGCCAACATCTTTAAACATGTTCAATTAGGGATTTTTACTTCAATATCATATATAAAATTGCCTATAGTTTTCTTTTCACTATTGATCTTATAAAAATTTGGGATTTGATATTTTGTTGAATTTATAAAAACAAAGTGAGATGTTATCATTTATATAGGAGATATTTATTTCTTAAAGACTTGAAAATAAAATCACCTGTGAAGCCATCTGGGCTTGGCACATTTTTCTGGAATGCTGGCACCTTGATAAGGTTTTAAATTTCTTTGATGTGTTTTGGCTTGAGTTGTCTATTTCTTCTGAAGTCAATTTTGGTAATTTATATTTTCTGAACATTTTTAGTATTTTATTCAGAGTTTAGTTTAGAATTGTACCGCTATTTTTTTCCCATTGGTGATTCTTCCTATTCCTTTTTCGTTTATCCTATCTCATTATTTTGATCTTTCTTTCCTATAAAGAACCAGATGTTGTATGTGCATGTGCATTTTACTATCCTTATACTTTTATTAATTCATTGATTTATCTTTTTATTATTATAAATAACTGATTTTTCTGCTAAGGTCCCCTGGGTACAGCTGCGAGTATAATTTACAACTTTTATATTTAGTTTTTTCATTATGATCATTTTCTATGCAATCTGTTATTGAAGTTATAGTTCCTTTTTCTACTCTAAGCTCCCCCCCACCACTGCCCCCTCAAGGAGAGAATTTCAGCATGCTCAGAGAGTTGAGGACATTTTAATTGTTTCTTCGTTTGCTATGTATGCTCAGATTTATTCCCCTGTGGTGTGTGCTGGACATTTCCTCATCTTCTAGGAAGAGCATTCTGATTCCCTCCAGGTCCAAAGTGTCAACCACGCTGGCGGCCTCTCTGGGCCCGAACCTGGAATTGGAAATCCTGTGGATCAAGGAAGGAAGGAGGCGGGAAGGAGGCTGGAATGGTTTCAGCCCATGACTGCAGAACCCTGAGAGCCTGTCCTGAGCTCTCCTGGCACCCTGCCTTGGCAGACCCCTCTGTGGTCTGTCCCCCAAGCTCCAGGCATCAGTTGTCATCGTTTTACCGTGGCTCTCGCCTCTGTCTCTTCCCCAGCTCATGTCCATGCCTCTCCACTCCAGCCGGGCTGCTGTGCGCAGCACCCCACCGAAATTACCTGTTTACTCTGCGTAGGTATGTCTTTATCTCTTCACCTGTCCTTTCTTTTACTTTTCAAAATAACTGACTCAAATTATCAGTGGGGGGTTGAGGTTATATCCATTTTCCTCTTAAATGTGTAGACATTGCCAGAATTTAAATTTGTGGAGAAGTTTGTGGTTAGTTATTAATTTTATTTTTTTACATCTGTAAGTCACTTGCTCCACTTGTTCGAGAACTTGTGGGGTTCTCTCTGTCATGTTGAAGTTCGAAAGCTTCACCAGAGCATGTCTTGGTATGGGAAAACTATCCCATTCTTCCAGAACATGATGAATTTCTTTAACATACAAATATTCATGTACCTTTATTTCAGAAGATTTTATTTAGTTTTTCTAATATATATTTGAATAGTTTTTTAATCACTGGATTTGATTGAGATCACCAGAAGCATCAGTATTTCAATCTGTTATCGATATTATAATTATTATCATTTCTTTGTATCTGATGTGGCTTTGTCGAGAGAACCCCCTCCACCAATCCTCTTTTCTGCTGGTTTCACTATTGGCCATTTCTAATCTATTTTCAAATTCTATACTATTGCTTTTCTCCTTAATTTTTTAACTCAATTATGTTAGGCTTTTTAAAAATATTATTCTATTGTCAGCTACTTTCTTAAGAATCTGCTATAGATTAATGTTTTTCTTCTTCCCAAGAAAAGGTGTTCCTGCATCTATCCTTTGTAGGTCTTATTTCTTTTTAATGTAGAATTTTCGAACCGGACCCATCTGAAGATTTTATTTTTTGTTTGGTTTACTCCGTTTTGATGAGAGAGTCCTAGCTGTTCCTGCCATTTGCCTAACCACAGGGTAAGTCAAAGTTTCAGGCATCCTGCTTCTCAGGAAGCGTCTTTGGGTCTTACTCTGAGCTCTTGATTTGGAGGACTACACACTCACGTTGTGTGTTTTCTGTCCAGCGGTGGAGCTGCCTGGGGGGATGGGAAAAGCACTGGGGCCCCAAGACTCCTGGGACGTGAGAGGCTTCGTCTCTGCACTTTTTTCCTCTCGGAATTAACTGAGTCACTGCTCCAGGGTCAGTGCCCAGGTGAGGGGACCAGCCTCTTCCCTGGAAAGCAAAGCCGTACCTTCCCTGTTTCTGAGCTGGGAAGCCGGTGGTGACAAAAGAAATTAATGACGCTCCCAAACCTATGGTCATTTGATTTTGTGAGTCAGTGAGTGTTCTCTGACCTTTGATCCGAAGCTGCAAAGGATTACTGCAGACCTCAGCTCTCTTCGTTTGGCAGCCAAGACAGAAGAGAAAGCATGTACTATTTTCTATAAATATAGAATAGCATATATATGCTACACATATACCATATATATGCTATATATATGCTCTCTATATACTATAAATATGCTATATATTATATATAATATATAATATACAATATATAATATATATTTTAACTGTCCACCGTCTCTACAGCCACCTGTGCAGAGAAGATGAGCAGCACAGGCTGCCCTTCCCGCCTACAGTCTGCCCTTCTCACCCTCCTAGTTAGGGGACCCGGCCCGGGGCGGGGGGCGGGCTTCAGAACCTTCTGCACCGAACCCCTTCCCCACCCCAGTCCTGCACCATGGCGTGTCTAAAATGCTCTCCATGCACCCAAACTTTATGCCCTAAAGTTTTCAGTTTGAAAGGGGAGAAATTTTGCTCTTCTCTTAGTTCTTCGTATTAATTTCTGAGGATATTATTTTTGTGGGTTGAAGAGAAGAGCCAGAGGAGTTTGTAAACATGTAATTTAGCTGACATATTTCCCAGAAGTTCTTGTCATAATCTTTTAAATTAGCTCAGTGTAAGCAGATTTGACTCTATAATATGTAATTTGAATATATGCATGACCATACTAATCACTTGTCTCCAGGGATCCTTTAATATAAATATATGACATTTTCTCTAAAGTCATTTTGCACAGAACTGAAAAAAAGAATTCATTTGGCTGAAAATCTAAAAATTTAAACAGGTAAAAACACAGGTTGCTATTTTTTTTTTTAATTGTTCAGCCACAGGCACCATTCTCATGTTTATCAAATAACATCTATAATTGGATTTGCTTTCAGCACTTGGGTAGAAGATTTGAAACATGTGCTTGTGAAAATAATTGGAATTTTTCTTAATACAGGATTTAGCCTTAATTATGCACATATATTTATATCACCCTTTTTACTGCTAACGACACAGGATTCTATCACTTACTACCTGTGCAGGAAGATGAGGAACAAAGGCTGGAAGATTAGCCCATGATTTTTAACTTCATTTTCACTTCAAAGGCAGAGTTACCAATTTGGGAGACTATAGGGTAACTTATATTTTATATGATCATCTCTAATTATTATTTTAATATATAACCATGCTTCAAAAATGTAAAATAAGTACCTAACTGTACAAGGTATCAAAGAGATATATATTCGCCTGACTTTGGGCAAATTATTAAAACACTCTCCCAGGGACTCAATCAGCCTTCTAAATCATTTCTCATAACGCTCCCTCCAAATCCTCCTCCCCACATGGATGACAAATTCAATAAAATGAGCACGTTAATGCCTCATTTCTATCTGTAAATGTTGAGATTGAAATAGACAGACTTTAATAGCTGCATTAATTCGGTGTGTTCTGGGAGATTAATGTAAGTGAGCCCTACTTCTCCTGGACCACAGCAATTAGGTTAAAGAGTATTATGAGTAGAATCATCCAGGTGAGAAAGACATTCAAGAGACGTAGGTGGCTATTGCTTCCTCAGGAAAAAAAACTAGGAGATACTGTTCATCTTGTTATGGAATTTAGACAGTGGACAAATCAGTCTATTGCCCTGAATCTTGGATTCTCAGGTGTGGAGAAGATAACTTACCTCATAGTAATGATGTATCAATACATACAGAAACTGCAGAAAAGAAGTTTAAAGTCTTAGATTACAGCAAAACCTAGAACTCAATTAAATAGTATTTTAATGCTGGTTTCACAGATGTATCAGGTAAAACCAGAAGCAGTTATGTTTAAGACGTTATATTCAGAAGTGCTTGCACTTAAGTCCTTATGTGCTCAGGTCTGCGCTAAGGGGTGGGAGCAAGGCAACGAACTGAAATCTATGAAACTTTATATGAAGAGTTATTCTTTCTCTTCTGAGTCCTCTTTGAGTTTTGAAATCAGTGGGTTCTGCATGTGCGGAGGACAAATATGAAAGCAGAAAGGCCGGCCTCATTTATACTTGGGTCTGTGATACTGTGAGCTTCTCTCTCACCTAGTTTCCTGAGCAGGTGTAGCAAGAGGAAAATTGAAGTTTCAAAAACAAAAAGACAAAACTTCGAACATCTGTCTTCTAGGGAGTGTTCTTGGCAGGACCTAGTTTCCCCTTAGGTTTTGAGGATGTGGATGTATTGTTGTCCTGTTATGTGTGTATAGAATGTCATGTGAACACAAGCTGAGCAGAGGGGGCTGGCATTACAACCCAACACACAGATGAGGGAACCGAAGCCAGAACCTCGGGCTGAGGAAACGGGAGGCCTGGAGGACCGCAGAGGTCCCCGGGCTGCACGTCCTGCCCCCGTCCAGCCAACGGCAGGACCTCCCTTGGTCTGAACGCCCACGTCCGTAAAAGCTTTCCAGAGGGTTTCTCAGTACTCAGGAGAGAAAATGTAATCTATACCCTCTCTCTTCTGATCTCATTTAATACTCTCCTTTAAATACTGAGGTATTAGCAGGCAGATCATGCGGAAATGGGTAAGTAGATGAATCTCTTCTTGCACTGCATTACATGAAGGATTGGGATGGATTAACGTTTCATCACTCATCTGCCCCAGCCCCCGGACCCCCGCCTTATTTTTACCATTTTATTTAAGCCAGGCGGATGTGCTTATGTGACTTATACTCTTCGGCCACGAAATCCATTTGCTTTATCCGTTATACTTTCAATACTTTCAGAACGATTGACGTCATACAAATGCATAATAAAACCTAATAATTACACAGGAAAAAAAAATCCCTTGCCCAGTGAAGGCTAAATTTAAAGTAAAATGCGGTGAACATATTTTAACAGTCTTTATTTATATAATAATAGTTATTATATAAATTATAATATTTATAAATATTATATATAATATTATATATAATATATATAATATATAATATATATAATATAATATATATAATATATTATAATAAATAATAATTATTATTTATTTATTATAATTATAATATAAATAATTTATATAATATAAATATTTATAAATTATATAAATATTATAATTTATATAATTTATAAATATTTATATTATATAAATTATTTATATTATAATTATAATAAATAAATAATAATAATTATTATTATTAATATGTTAGGAGCCCTCACTGCCAGGACAGAAGTGTGATTTGATTGGCTGACTGAGCTACACACACTTTGAACGGGGCCATCTGTGCTCATGCTGGGTTCATAGTGGCCTCTTGTCTCCCCTGGCTTTTTATTGAACAAATAATGCCTCCACGGTAGCATCCTTACCAGAGTCCTTTAGGCCAAATGACTTCTCCAGTGCATCAAAGAGAGAGCGTGGGCACTATTTCCTCTGGTGCCTCTGGGCTAAAGATAGTGCAAAGAAATCAATGTGTATCACACTGCTGGATGTAGGTGCCTATTCCTGATGTATTTCCAAGTCTTTCTCAGATTTGAGAGTGGAGAGAATATAGATGTCATCTCTATCTTTTGGTGCTTCCTTTGAAAATTCCTCAATGACTAATGAGTCATGCAAACGGGAAGTATTTTTTTCTAAGACAGCACGGAAGCAGAGCGCTGCAAATGTTTACATGTTGGCATTCTGATTTATTGTGGATGAGAAAATAATATCAGGTAAACTCACCATTTTCAGATAATATTGCAAATAGAAAGAAATTCAACCAAATATTGACTTAAAATATGTACAGAGAGCAATTCTAAGCACCTCAGTTATCCAGACATGAGGTCTTCAGCTGGATGACAGCTAGATGTTCTACAGCAGCAGGAAGCACAGAAAAATAAGTGAAATTTACCATCACTAGTATTCCTGCCTCATATCCTTTTCTATTTGTCCTGTGGATTTAGACCTAAAGGTTTTGTGGCCCCTAAAACCTATCTACTAATAGTTCTCAGATTGGAAGAAAGTGCTCCAAGCTGGTTCCCTGTGGAAAAGTAACTCATCTCTATCCCATTTTTAATTTTTTTAATTTTTAATTTTATTTTTATTTTGTGCTGGGTTCCATCCCAATCTATCCCATTTTTGTGCACTCATTCTGAGTGCTATGGTTAGGTCCCTGTTGTTACATTTCTTTAGAGGCTATCCTGAATATCTATGGGATTATTTGAAAACTCCTATATGGATGTGTTTCTGAGCCTTTATCTACCTCTGATTAATAACTGCTCTTACGGGGGGGACAAAAAGAGGAAGGGACAGGTGAGTGTAAGTAGGAACACATTTGCCATGCTGGTAAGAAATGAGCCCTTTGGAGGGGGCAGGGAAAAAGGTCTCTCTTGCTTTTGTACTGTTATATGTTATTTCACTCTGCATTCATTTTAATTTAAGCTTTCCTTTTCTTAAGAAAATTACTTCCAATTTCTAAACTTCTTGAGAATCCACTCCCAAGGAAAAAAGAAAAAAATAAGAGCTTCCTCCCTTCCTGAGTGCAATTTACTTTCAAGTATTTTCTAGTTTGGTAGACTTGACACTCAATCTGCAATTTGTCTTTTTCAGAAATGTTAATTTCAAGTATTTGCAAAAGTTGTGTATTTTGGGAAGCGCTCATGCAGTTTTAAAGCAGCCGATAACAAAAGGAAATCACCTGTGTCTATAAATATAGCTTCTGTTGCTGTCACAGATTCAGTAACAAAAAGAAGAAAAATAATTTCTTTTTATTCCTGCCAGCAGATTTTCAAGGCCTGAGTGTTTCTTTAGGAACGTTATAATGAGTCAAATTGCCATCCTCGTGCCCAGCGTTGAGTCTCCGTGGCACCTGGAAATGAAGGAACTCCAAAAACAATCCTCCAAAGCTAAGGAAAAAATCTACTTCAAATTTCTTGTGAAGAAGAGCTTTACTCTTTCTTTCCTTCTCACCCTGAAAGATGGAGAGGAAGAGTGGATTGAAGAGAGAACTGGTTAATTGGTAGAAACCGAAGAGCTCAGGTACCATATCCTTTGCTGTGGTTAAAATATAAGAAGTGGAGTTGTGTGCTCACAAAAGTGTTAGCCTCTGGCCTTGAATTTGCAAAGGCACTAAAAAGAGAAGTTACTATTTTACTGCCATTGATTCAGTGCTGTGATGAAATTCAGAGTTATTGCCAGATTTATTATGCGGGGGTAAACTCAACTAGTAGCTAAATTTAGAGAGCTCTCTTGCACTAATTTAGCATTTATGACCTGTCACAAGTGTACTTTGTTCATCTTTTAATGCATCACCCAGAAATATAACTTCTCATTAAAAAATTTATTAATCTCACTACATGGTAATATAGCTGAAACAGAATAAATATGAAGTATGCATAACATGCTGGCGAGTTGTCTCCAATTAAATAGCATAGACATTAATATTGTTTTCCAAGTTAGCTATGTCTGCAATTAGGCAGGTTTCCTGGGTCTTCTTTTAAGGCTTACTACCTCTTTTCCCTTACTAATTCCATGTTTTAATTCATAAGTATTTGGGCTTTGACAAAATAAATATTCCTACAGGTGAAGAGTCAGTGTATAGGATTGGAGAGGAGGACTCTTTCAGATTGAACACCGAAGGGTATGACACCATTCACTCTCCTGTCAGGACTTATAAAGGCCACAATAAGTAAAAATAAATAAATTGGAACACAGCAAGTGCTCAATGATAAGTACATATCTAAATATCATGCACCTGTTAAAATAAATATGTTAATTAAATCTTTATCAGTTAACTTGGGGAATTTTTGAGAAATTATTATTGAGTGAGAAAACAGAGATGCTGAGAAGGGGATGTAATGCATCCCATTTAAGTTACATCGGTCGACACCTCAGACACACGATCGTATGTTTGCACTTAAGCATGTGAGCATGAAGCAGCCAGCAAGGACGGGCAGCCCAGGTTTGGGCACTAAGGTATCTGTGCTGGGCAGGGAGCTTAGTGAAGAGAGGAAGGAACAAAAGAAAATGACACGGAAAGAATAAAGGGGCTAAGACAGGAAAGCTTCTATGATGCTGTATTGTTCGTGTAAAATCATGCATGCGTGTGTGCACATGTGCATAATGAAACATGGGCAGACATATTTGTCGGAGTAGCATGGTAGATACCTTACAGTGGCCAATACTCGGGTGTTGTGTCTTTCTTTTTTATGTTTGTGTATTTTTTAAATGAGTATGCATTATATAATTAAAAATATGATTATTTTACTGTGTAATATTTATTATATAAAATATTATAAATATTCTTATAATATAATGCATATTATGTATTGCATATAATAAATATAATATGTAATGCCTATTATATAGTGTATATAACATTCTCTTATATAGTATATAACTATAATAAATATGATAATATATTATAATAAATATTCTGATCTTACAAAATTCTTTTGAGTAAGCATCTCTATAAATGCGATACATGATCAAATATGTGAAAATGGAAAATCATCCAATCGTCAAAAATATCCACATTTCAGTGCAAATATGCAGGTATTATATTTGTACTATAGCAAGAGGAGTTCTCATGAAATGTACCTAAGGTATATGTTTAATGTCTGATTATTTTAGTCATTCAGAGAAAGTTAAACAGTCATTGTAATAAAAGCAAAGATGTATAAGGTGAAATAGGTGTTTGTGAATGGTTTCAGTAAAAGAAGCAGTAAATACATACATGTACACAGACATACCTACGTGCACACAGACGTGCAGACATATGTAAAAACTCTGGTTCAGAAATGGAGAGCACAGGACTCTGCGTCCTCACTTCTCAGGTGTTTCTGGGCCTCCATTTCCTAATCTGTAAGTTTGCAGGTGCAAACAAGACCAGTGATTTTCAAGTCATGCAGTTTAACAGAGGTGCTTAAGGAGCTTTACAAATGTTCCATTCAAACAAAGTTTGACTATTTTTAAAAATGGAAATAATAAAAAGAATACACACAAAAACGTGTTATTTGTTACAATTTAGCACACGAGAGGCCACTAACATGTCAACTTGTACTGGTTTTGCAGGATTCAGGAATAGTTTTTTCCCAAAATTCCCCTGTGAATACATTCAAAGGCCTTGTAATTATATCATTGGTGGGGAAGCCTGTAGCCCTCCACTAGTTCTTGTGTTTCTTTCTGTTGTTTCAGATAAATAAAAATTCCCAAAAGTTCACCATAAGCCCGGCGCGGCCAGGCGCCGTGGCTGGCGGATGCTGACCATTTGCAACACTGACCACAGCACAGCAGTGAGCCTCAGTGACAGCACCTGGGCCATGTTCCAAATTTTAGAACTTAGAATAGATGTGGGCACTTCAAATATGAGCTTTAATAAGCTAAATACCATACGTTGAATTTATTAAATTATCAACACACTTGGAATTTAAGTTCAAGTGTTAGTAGTGGAACTAAAACTTAAATTGCACAACAAATCAAATGTAAATGATTTAAAGTTTTTTGTTTTTTTGAGATGGAGTTTCACTGTGTTGCCTGGCCTAGAGTGCTGTGGCATCAGCCTAGCTCACAGCAACCTCAAACTCCTGGGCTCAACCGATCCTTCTGCCTCAGTCTCCCGAGTAGCTGGAACTACAAGCGTGCACCATGGCTGGCTAATTTGTTCTATTTTTAGTTGTCCAGCTAATTTCTTTCTAGTTTTAGTAGAGGCGGGGTATTACTCTTGCTGAAGCTGGACTGGAACTCCTGACCTCAAGTGATCCTCCCACCTCACCCTCCCAGAGTACTAGGATTACTGGCATGAGCCACCATGCCTGGCCATAAACTTTCAATGAATGTTAACAAATGGGCACCAAGGTATCTGCAGTTTTCTAAAAAAGTTACTAAATATCTCAAAATGTTGTAAAGTACTTTGAAGGTTATTATCTGCCAAGTAATATGAATGTTTTCACTGGTTAAAGAAGCTGGTTGTTGACTTTCTCCAATGTGAACATTTTCCAGTTGAGAAATGCAAACAGTTTTTGGATGCCATATGTCATTCCTCCAAGACGCACTTTTAGTTTTCACATTTGAAGATCTTTGTCACCAGGATATGTCTTACAACTGACAGTGTCTTTCCGTAGCTGTCAGCTCGTGCTGTAGCTGCACTGGATGTGTAGGCGTGGGCAGGCGCTCACCAATAGTTCCAGTTTCCCACACTTCTCTGGATATATACAACAATTCACCACTTTATTGAAGTTAGGGGCGGTTCCGAGACTTACTGTGTCCAGTGCAATGTGCAGAGAAGTGGCAGTGGCAGCGACTATTTCAGGTAGAAGCTCGGAGTTGGTTTGCTCAACAGCTGGTATTGCATATGCAAAGGAGGGGGCCACAGTGCATTTGGGTGACGTTACAGAGAAAATGTCTTCATATGATCACCAAATCCTAGAATTCACTCTCTGTAAAACTTCTGGGCTTAAACCACTGGACAATGAATTAGTCTCAGACCTAGTTAAGCTAATACCAAGACAAGTATGTTGGTCTCGGAAAGAGGGGAATTGAAAGGAAGAGAGGGAGGTTGGCATAGCCTCAGCTTTCCAGAGAGAACTTAAATGTTGAAGGCATGTCATGCTATTTTCCTGTGGGGAAAGAAAGCAGTTTCAGATTCAAGGAATATGTTTTTTAAGGTCCTCCTTTGTGCCGGGCACTGGTTTGTGTAAGAGGAATGTGGTGGTGAGAGAGACAGATGCCACAGTTTCCTCGCAGAGCAAAGTGCTTCTCAGAAGAGACATGTAAGTAGGCAGAGATACCCTCACCTGGCGAGGGGTGCCCTGGGCACATCCTAAGGGAAGTGACAATGAAGCAGAGACCTGTAGAAAGAGTGCTTGGCTAGTAAAGGGAAATAGGAAGATTGCTTCTATTAGAAGGATATGGACATAGCAATGCCCAGTAAAAAAACAGTCTGGCTCGCTGGAACCCAAAGTGTAAGGAAGACACAGGATGGATGTTTAGTGGCCCGGCTGGAATGAGAGAAATCTGGCTTAGATACAAATGATTCCAGCATATAGACACTATGGTTTTTAAAACTATTCTTGAGTTTCAGATTTCAAAGGGAAAAGTTTGTGAACCAAATCTTAAAAGGAGAAAAATGTATCTCTCTAAGGAAATTCTCAAAGACCTATGAAAAAGTAAGTTTTAAAGTTCCTTCTAATCTACAGAAAATGAAAGCATGTCATTTCCAAAGTTAATGGTAGGCTTTTTTAACAATTCTCAATCAAAGGCATGCCACACAGAAGCAGCATCGTTCTGTAGACCTTAATCCCAATTATTTTAAATTTCAGAAAGTGTTGAATGCAATAATTCTAGGAAGCATTTTAAAACTAAAACATAGCAACTGAATAGTAGAATCAGAAGTTCTGAAGCTGATTAAAACAACCGGTAACTGCTGCATATTCCAAAAGACTTGTTAGATAATTGTGAGTTAACTGTATCTTGAAAGCGAATACCTTTTGCATATTGACATATGAATGTCCCAGAACCTAGATAGCATCACTTAAGAGATAAGAAACATAATTTTCTTTATTTTCTGCATTACTGTCAAACTTGCATTGCAATCATAAGCTGCTAGAAAGTGTGAACCAACTCTGAATAATTCCTTCCATAGATTTTGACATGATATTAAACACTTAATGATTACTTTTCGAGAATGATGATGAAATTAAGTGATAAAATCATAACAAATCTTACACATAGCCACTCAAAATGAGCTGCTTTCGGCAAATAATAAGTGTAAAAGGAGTGGGCAAATCTGTGAGAAGTTGGGTAATAACATAATTAGCAACTGATATTGACAATTACCGGTTTCAAACTTCAGCTAGCAGAAGTGTGTTTGCACGTATTCCATAAGGTGGAAACGAGCACCACAAATATTCGACAGAACCATGAACTGCTTTATCAAATTGTTCACATACTATATTTTAAAAGAGATCATACCTATTGTTTAATACAATCAGATACATCAATGGGTGCCAAGTCAAGAAGCCCATGAGAACACTTGAGGAACTCATTTCAAATGTGAGTTCTGGGATTTCACTTTAAGGTCGTACTTACTTCTCTCTCCACGTCATACGTCTTCCTGGCAGAATACACACAGGTTAAAACACACACACACACACACACACGGAAATCATTAAAACATTGCAAATAGGGATGCATTCCAATAGTGGACCAGAAATTTGGAGTAATGCCTATCATTATAAAGTGGACAGGCTCAAATTGAGGAGGAAGTAGTACAGAAAACTCCAAGTTCAGAGTCAGCAAATATAAAAGCAGAGGTAGACTCTCAGGACCATCGTTGAGAAACCCCATTGTCTCATGTTTCCCTTCCTTCTAATGCTGGTCAGTGTCAGTAGCTTTTGACATCAGTCCCAAAAATGACTCCATAAAGGAAGTCATCCATCTGAGGAGGGCTTATAGGACCTGGGAGAGATGAATGGCAGAGTTTGAGGCAAAATAATGCTCCAGTTCCAAAGTAAAGACTCACTTGCATAGATGAGTCTGGAATTCCTTTGATGGAATTCTATCCATGCGAGCAGAGCTTGCAGACTGATGTTTGAGTTCTTGCAACCACTGCTGAAGAAAGACAACAATGTGAACATCAAACACCACCTGAAGTAGAATCAGTTGAACAGATACATAAAAATTTAACATAGGATAATACATCTTCTCAAAGGCAGAAAGGAAGATAGTAGAAGCATAAAGCAGAAATAAAAGACAATTTGGGAAAATATGGAAAATGGAAATGTAGATAGAGAAAATATGGAAGAAACCTATGGAAAATATGAAATGTAGATAGAGAACACACTGGTGGGGAAAGTAACAAACAGATACGACTGAGAATGAGCCAGAGCGCTGGGCGGTCAGATGCAGAAACTGCCCCCGGACACAGGAGGGTAGAACAGAGCGGGTGTCATAGAGCAAACCTAAAACACACAGGATATGGAAATAGATTTGATGCATTAAATAATAGGAACTTCAAAAGTGGAGAAAAAGTAGAGGAAGGAATAGTGACAATAGCTTTTCATTAAAAATGAAATTTCAGATTTCAAGACTTCTGGAATTCCAAATAGGATAGATAGGTAAGGAAGGCTCACACAGAAATGTCAAAGTGAAACTTAAGAGCAACCCGGATTTAAAACATCTGCAGCATCTAGTGAGAAATTAGACAGGTCCATGGCTGTAGACAGGTGAATATCGATGATAGAGACAGAGAAATATACATGATAGCTAGAGAGACAGACAGACACACAGACAGATACAGATGGTCCCTGACTGACATGGTCCAACTGAGCGACTGTGTGAAAGCCATATGCATTCAGGAGAAACTGTACTTTGAATTAAAAATTTTGCCCCTATCCCTGGCTGGCAATATGTGGTATGAGACTCTCCTGTGATTCGGGGCAGCAGAGTCCAGGCTCCTCCCATCAGCCACACGAGCCCAAGGGTAAACAGACTCTCTACACTTTGTCGTGTTGCCAGATGATTTTGCCCAACTGTGGGTAGGCTGGGCTGTGATGTTGGGTAGGTTAGTTGCATTAAATGCATTTTCAACTTACAATATTTTCAACTGACTATGGGCTTATCTGGACATAACCCTATCGTAAATGGAGGCATGTCTGTGCTTACAAAAGAAGAGAAAACTGCTTGACATCAGACTGCCCTCTGAAAATACAGTGGTATTTTCAAAAAAATTGCAGGAGTCAAAACAACCTGCAAAAGTCTGAAACTTTATTTTGAGCAACAGTGCCTCTTCCCAGTCAGTCCTGGGGTGGCTTTCTTCATCATAGCCACATTCAAACCCTTGCCAAATCTCTTGATTCTGCCTCAAGGGAATCTCTCTGGAATGTAATTCCCCATGTGGCATCTCCAGTGTTCAGACTCTATTACATCTTGAATAGCAGCTCTTCTAACCAATCAACATCCAGGATCTCCTAACTGATTCTTTTCACCCAGCCTCACACCCACTAAGTTGTTGTCAGAGTTGTCTTTCTCTCAAACCATTCCTACCCTCCAGTATACTAATTACCAACCCCCCACACACACACTAAGGGGCCTCCCCAACCTTGCTGGCAGCAATTTATCTCTTCCTTTCCCTTTCTTCCCACTGGCCTTTCTAGTTCCAGGTTAATAATCGAGCATAATTGACTTCGTATCATGATTATTTGTTTGAATATATGACTCCCAACTAGACTGTGAACCCCAAATGAGCTCTACTAAGCTTAATCTATTTTTGGATTCACCAAAGCAAAGGCATTCCCTCTGTGTCGTAGCCGAGCTGGTGCCCGGTGAGTGTGTGGAAATGCATTTGGACGGCGACACATCTCACAGGGTATCTGTCTCCATTAAGTCCTGTGTGGAGATGAGCGTGTTTCTGCAGTGAACAAGGCCCGGTGCAGCTGAAACAGGAAGATCTGCCAGGGTGGCCACTCATTTGCATGCAGGGGATGTGAGAATATGGCAAAGGAGATGCTGTAAATCACCCCAGAGCTGGGTGACAGGGCCTCGCAGAGTGCCTGGCTCAGAATTATTAATTAAAGCTTCCTCAAGGATGGTTTGTTTGCACATCAGTTGAGCTAAGCCACACTGGTATCCCTGTAAATAATAAGACAGCCCGATTAGGCCTGGCCATTAATTAAGTGTCTTTGCTGTGAATAAACAGTGAAATCTTTCTGTCTGAGACGGCCAATGGCGCAGTGATGAATGTGCAGCTGTTGACACTCCTGTAACACAGTTTGACGTCTTCATCAGTTAACTGGAGCTCCCCCCCACCCTCCGGACATGAGGCGCATGTCATGGGAAGATGACACTTCTGCCACACTTGGCCCCTAAAGTTATGTCATATGCAAGTTTACAAATAATCTGAACTGGGAATAAACAAAGGAGAAAATTGTTCAAGCGCTTAACTGTGACCCTCAACTGTCACATTTAATTTTCTGAGACACTGGCATGTTTTTTTGGTACACAGATTTGGACAAAAATAATACGGTGGTGCTTTTACTTGTATAAGAACTTACAAGTCTTATTTGAAAAAATCATTTGGGGTCCAGTTACAGACTCTTCCAAAATGTAGGTTGTTTTCTAACTTAGTTTTTATAGTTTCAAAAAATGCCTTCAAATTAATGAAGAAGGAAACTGGTATGTATCATGTTCATACCATTTGAAAAAGAGTCCTCTCTAAATCAAACACTAAGTTTCGTTTTATTGTTCTACCTTTAGAAGTGCTTTTTAACTGTAAAATAGACACAAAATAGGAAGAATTGATTTTTTTTCATTGCAACTTTTCCATGAAGCATTGTGAACCAAGCTAGCCTTCCAGAACTGAGGCATTCTCGAATTCTCCCAACAATCACCTCTAACCCAAGATTGCCAAAGAAGTTAAAAGCAAGAACCAGTGGGGTGAGAAGAAGCAGCATCATATTGATAATAGCTGCAGAGTGAATGCCTTGAAGACTTTTTAGGGGAGTTTGGCTTCCTCCCAAGGACGAGCAAGGCCTCTGCAACAGCTCCAGAGAACAGATCTCACAGACTCCAGGGTGCAGTCTGGAGAGAGTTGCCAGAGAAAAGCAGGAAGTGCAAAGACTACTCGCTCAGATGTTCAGGATGAAGGTGACAGAGAGAGGATGAGATGATGGCTGTCACCAGGCCTCAAGGGTTTGTTCACCAGATAGGACAAGGGCGGGAAGGCCAAGGGCATTAAAGTGAGCTTCCATGACTCTAATCAGCCTTGAACTTGACACAGCCTGCACCTGAGATTCTGCCTGATCAGATCAGCAGCTCCTCCTCCTTTGGGGAGGTGACTATTATGAGTGGGTAAAGCTGAGCTGATATGACCAACCCGTCCCCCACCAGACTCAAGTTCCTTGAGGACAAACCTCACATGCCTTCATCTCTGCACTCCCTGCAGAACCTTTGCACAGTCTTCACTGTTTTCGTGCTCAACGTGTGCTGCATAGACGAAGGAGGTCAGAATGGACATGTAGCATGCTTTGTAGGTGGCAACACGGAATAAACAGCTGGCCGTGTGGACAGATGAAGGGGATTGTCTCAGAATCATGAAAGCCTATATTCCAGGTTCACCTGACATAATGTAACTGAGAATCCTCGTTTCTAATTTGAGGTGCCTAATGAGTAGAGGACAGCGCATGGGACTGAGGACCAGGAGACTTGATTTATCACTCCCCAGGGTGTGAACTCAGGAGAAGGCTCTGCTGTCCAGATGAAGGGCTCAGGGCAGTGAATGAGGCCCCATCGTGAGCCAGAAACTCAGCTAGAGCTTGTTGAAAATGCAGCTACAGCACACATTTCTACTCTCAAGGCACTTTAGGTTCAGCCAGGCAGAAACTTATATGATACATAATGACCCCAAGATTCATTGCAGAACACGCCTCAGGGCAGTCAGGAGCAGGGACAACACTTTTTTTTTTTTAACTGAAGTAGCCTGAGGAGATGTTTATGGTGTGATTAGCTGAATATTTAAGAATTCTGACCTATTAAGAAGAGGGGGGTGGAATTCTGATGGTTTAGAAGCAATTTTATAAATAATCAATAGAATGTGAAAGTCATATTAGGTGAAAAGAGAGAGGGAGAAAAAAAATACTAGTCTGCTTTAGTGCAGAATACAGGATCAGAGAAAGGTATAAAGAAGTGTAAACTGCCAACAGAATGAAGAGGGCTTCTCAGTGCCAGGCTGAGGCGTTCAGATTTATAAGTTAGCAATGAAAAGTCACCAGTGAAGAGTTTCGCACAAAGGCAGTGAGATGATGAAAATTAGCAATGGTGTGGGAACCACACAACCAGAGGGAGAGAGACGGGATGTCAGGAGATGGTTACGGCCATCGCGGTAATGCAAATATAAGTCAGTAGAGCAAGAACAAGGTTCATGCTGACAAGGTTGAAAGGAAATGATGAGGTTAGAGACATCAAAAAGAAAGAATCCGCAGCTGGAGGAGTGAGGAGCCAAGCTGAACAGAAGGTGAGGCAGGCAAGCTTGCGGGGCCGGGGGCAGAGGCTCTCACACTTGGTGCTGCAGTGGCATTGTCTGGGGGTCACAGGCCAAGGCTCGTTCATGGGACCCTTCCCTGAAGACACCCCTTTGGTACATTTGGGATGGAACTAGGGAAAATTCATTTTGACAAATATTCCAGAGTGGCACTTGGATTACTCTGTCATTTCTTAGGGAAATTTTGGCTTAAATTGTGAGTAATAAGCAAATAAATTGTATCCTGTAGGAACCCTAAGGCTGCCTCTAGCTGACACATGCGGGACCCCCAGGCAGGGACTTGAGCTTCAGACTCTCTGTCTCTTCCATCCAAACCAAACATCTCCATATCCACCTTAAGCTGGGCCTTCCTCAGCTTGGTTTCAAAGGGAGAACCAAGGAGTCCATCTCTCCTAACAAGCATGTATGCTTGTACCCCTCGTGAGGAACCCCATGTGTTATACTTTGCCATGTTTTTTTTGTCTTCATGTGGAGACATCTTTATAGACAAGGGAACTGAGAAATAGGGAAGGCTTTTAGCTCCAATTTCTTACACATGGCCCTAGAATTTGTTGGCTATAGGAGTCATTGTTCTAACAGGGCCTTTCTACAGAGAATAGCCCTGTTTCCTGACCCACAGTGGCAAGAAGACCAGAGGGGTGTGGGACTTTATGGCATCCTTGCTCTCCTGGGGCCAATGGTACCTGGGCTCTTCATTGCAACTCTCTCAAGCAAAGAGAGCAGCTAGAGGAATTTTAAAGGGAAGAAATATGAAATGAACTAACAAAAACAGCAAAAGACCCACCCCCCAAGAGAAGTGGACCTAAAGGTCATTGGGTGGAAGAAGGAGAAACTCTCAACCTCTCTCACCTCACCTCTCAAGGCCTCACTTTAAAACCTAACCTTGATCCCAAATTGCATCTAGTCCTACCCAATATTAGCTAGAGCTTATACTCCCTTAGGTTAGATTAAAAGCATTTACATTTTGTCCACAGTAAGCCAGACTATCTTAACAATAACAAAAAATACTAATAGCATAATAAATAGGGCTTTTATTTATTTGACACTTAGTATTTTCCAAGCCATTTGCTAAGCACTTGTAATTCTTAACAACAACAACAAAATGATGAAAAAAATGAGGTTGGTATTTGTCTTAGTTTGTTCCAAAAGCTATAGTAAAAATACCATAGACAGCGTAACTTATGAACAGCAGAAATTGATTTCTCACAACTCTGGAGGCTGGGAAGTCCAAGATAAAATTGCTGGCAGGTGGTGTCTGGCAAAGGCCCTCTTTCTGGTTCATGGGTGGCGCCTTCTTGCTGTTTCCTCATGTGGTAGAAGGGCAAACCATCTCCTGGATAGGCCTCTTTGATAAGGGTACCAATGTGCCCTCATGACCTAGTCACCTCTCAAAGGCCCACGTCTTAGTATTTCAGGATGTGAATTCGGCAGGAAGGGGCACAGAAGTAGCTGTAGTTTATCCTTTATATAAGCGATCAGACTGAAGCACAGAGAGGTTAAAAATGCTGCTTAATTTCTACAGCAAGATTCAAGCCAAGCCTATTGGGCTCCACAGCCTGCCTGCCTGCTCGTTACATGGAAATAGGCATAAAGCGGGCATGCCGAGTAACTTTAATTTTGGGAACAGTAGAGATGAATTAGAAGGATGCATGCTTGCCACGAGTATTGGACTTGACAAAAGAAAGTAACTCAGTTGTTTATAGAAGCTCTATTCATATTTCAGTCATAACTCTTTGTAAAGACCAAGTAGCTTATTGTAATTTTAGTGGAATTAAGCATGAAAAGTTTGAATTTATGTGTTGGATCACATTCTGCTTCCATGACAATTGTCCTTGATGGAAGCTTGAAGTAGTGACCCCTCAGCTGTCAGGATGGTTACTCGGCCTGGTTAACCAGGTAACATTTCCTTTGCTAAATCCTTCTGGGAGGCTGCACTATGGATTTTTGCCATACAGTTTTCTTATTGGCAGGCTCAAGGAGTGCAAGACCAACGTTTCAGTAACCATCCCAAATGTCTGAAAGCCGACGTTAGAGCACATCCCATCTGAAATTTCTCCTGCCTGGCTTATTTTCTTCTTCTCCCTGCCTCAACTGTATTCTAGCCTTTTTGTGTTTTGCTCTTCTGGGGGTTAGATAACAGTGGCTTGGCAGGGTCCTATAACCACAAGGGTCCGAAAAATATTTTTCACTAGGGTAAACGCATAAGAGAGGGTGAAATCCCTGTTCATCAAAGCAGAAAATCTCTGCTTCAGAGATAGGAGATGTCTCTATCTGAAGTTGAAACCTAAGGCTTCAAGCAGGAGGAGATGTCAGTGGAAAACATCACCTGGCTCCCCACCCTGCCCCCTGTCCCCGCATGCCTGGCTGCCTGCCCACTTCCTTCCAGGCGCTTGCCTGCGAGTGTGCACCACCCAAGAGCTGCAGATCTGAAAGGGGGTCTCGAACCAGGAGGAGCCCAGCGTGGAAAGGCCACACCCCCAGAGAGGAGCAGAGACTGGCCCAGAAATGCTCCCATCTGTGTACAGGAATAGTTTCCTCCTTTATCATTTTCCTGTGATGACCAGTAGCCCCAGACACTGAAAATATCTACCTTCCTCAACACCGAGCATCCCGGATTTTATTCTTCAGGCAGAATCTGGCACTGTAACCACCAGTCTGTTATATTCTACAATATTTAATCTATAGATTTTTTTCATTTATAGGATGGGTATTGGAAGGAATTGGATGGCACAGCAGAGTCAGATAGTTTATGAACTCTTCTTTTTGAGAGACACAATTTCTTCCAAGCAGAGCCCATAGAGAAGATAATAAGAGCTGTGCAGTCCTTCTGTTACCATTTAGTTTGGGTTCACATTTCACGTCTCAAAATGCAGGAAGAAAGGGGTTCCAGTGTTATTTGACCCAATCCTTGCTTCAATTCTCCCGGCATTTATCTCTCTTGTGTATGAAAAGCTTCTTTTGAAGTCAGAACTCCAGGCATGGAGGAAGAAGAAATTCGTCAAGAGAATTGAACTCGGAAAGATTAAAATGTAGAGTTTTAATATAGCCGTAGTTGGCACATGTCAAGGAGATAAAAGGAATATTTCGGATTCTAAGAACAGTGCCAGGACTATGAAGCACTCCTTTAAAAATACATATTATTTTGATTGAAATTTGTACAGAAAAAAAAGTCAATATAATCAACCACTCTAGCAAACAGAGGCACCGAGAGAATGCTCTTGGCCCTGCAGTATTCATTTTTTAAATGGAGAAAAATAAAAAGCCTTCCCTGAAAACATTTTTATATGTTTTCTAACAGGCAATATTTCTAAGTGTACTTAACCTAGAAAATTTTCCCTTTCCAATTTTATCTGGAGCTATTCCCACACAAACAACTTTATTAACTCTAAATGAAAGTTGATAAGTCATCCATATATACTAACGTAGTTGCAATAGGATATCAGAGATTAAAAGGTTTAAATGAAAAGAAATTTGGAAATGATCAGTTAATCTCCCTCCAGAAAAGAACAATTACGTTAAAAATACACCGTAAGGTAGAAAAGAAAAATGAAATTCTGAGAGACTCACATCAACATTTAACTCATCTCATTAGTACTTCCTCCCGCATTTGTAAGATTTTTGCCATCAAATAAAATTTCTTTATGAACATCCTAGAAAATGACTGCCAAAAACAGAGATCAGTTTGTGTCTCCCAAATCTAAGGATTAGATCTAAAGGTTTTTTTCATGACTTGTTTGCCTTGAATTTCCTGATTTGTGTAATTATAAGGAAATTTCGACTACCTAGAAAGAAAAAATTGTAAGGTTACAAGTAGGAGGTTATATTAAAATACTATAGTTATAATTATTATCGACCATGAAATAGCACCCGAAGCATGAAGTTTGGGCTCAGTAAAAATTCACTCATGTTGTTTCAACAACTCAATGCTTCATAAATTAAGATTGCCAGGTAAAACCTCAAGGTTGATATTTTCTTTGATTTAGTCTCAGAAAAAAAGAAAGCATAAAAAAAATAAATTTAAGGTACTCTGCCCCTTGCTCGGTATACAGGTGCATGAAGGACTTGTAGGGGGGAGGATTTTAGGGAGAGGCGATGGGTTCACTTGCCAGGCAGAGTTTGATGTGCTCTGGGTGGTTCCAGTGGACACACGCACCTGGCGGCCACCTGGGCTGGCCCCCGGCTCAGAGGAGCAGGGCGGGCTGCAGATGTGGCCCAGGGAGCCCTGGGCATTGATGACGGCTGAAACCACAAGAGCAGGTGAGCCCCCCAGCAGGGATGTGTACATGGGGAAGACACGAGGACCCTGAGTAATGGCACGGTGGCTGAGCTGGGCGAGAGGAAAAGCCAGGAAAGGAGACTGAGCAGGAAACGGCAGGGCCATCGCTGCAAGGAAAGGGAGCCTCAAACGCTAGAGGATCCCGCCACGTCTGAAGCTACCGGGAAGTCAAACGAGATGACATGGAAGACGGACCATTGACATGAAGAAAAGATTGGTAGGTGAGTTGGTATATGAAAGGCCAGGCTCTCTGGCCGAGGTGGTGATTCAGAAGGAAGGAAGTAGAGATAAGCGTAAACAGCTCTTTTCAGAAGTTCGGCTATGACGAGGCTGTGAACGACAGGGCAGATGAGTCGGGGGGACGCGGCGGCCAGGGGACGTCCGATGCTGTTTGTTATGGAGAGAGAGTCTGTAGATGGAGGAACATGGGATGATCCAGACGGTGAGGTTCTTTGAAAAGACACAAGGGCATAGTACCCAGGTGCGGAGGGTCCGGCCACGTAGTTTGCAAAGTGGCGGCACAATTATTATACTCATTTTACAGGAAAAATAAACAAACAACAATAACGAAAGACTCTGAAGCTCCAGAGAGAGTCAAACATGCATTGAGGTCCTAATTCCATCTCCTGCTGGTTATGTACTTGGCGAGTTTCTGCATCCAGGGTAGAGAAAGTTGGATCTGTCGCAAAGAGACAGGTGAGACACGTATGGGACAAGCGTGAGGTGCCTACAGCACAGTGCCCGGTGCGTGACAAGCACGTAGGAAGCGGCCATGGGCCGGTGGAGCAATGGTTAGGGATACGGCTGTGGTTGTAATGACTGGTTCTGGGGGCAGCTGTTAGGTTAGCACGTTACACAGTAACCTTTATACCCGTATCGTGACTCCAGATTCAGTGGCTGATACCATGCTGCGCTCAAGAGAAATTAAAATTATTTTGAACTGTATAAAAATGAAAATGCATCTTGCCAAAACGTGTGGGATGCACCAAACACAGAGATTACAGGGATATTTTAGCACTAAATACAAATTTGGGAAAAATCAATGAAACGGAAAACAGGAAAACAATAGAGGGAATTAATGAAATTAAAATTTGGTTCTTTGACAAGACAAACAATTGATAATCCTCTAACCAGGCTAAGAAAAAAAAAAGAGTGAAAAAACAAATTACTAACATCAGAAATGAAAGAGGGACCATCACTAAAGATCTCATGGAGATTAAAAGGATTGTAAAGGAATATTAAGAATAATTTTATACCCACAAATTTGATAATAGATGAAATTGACCAATATCTAGAAAGATGCTATACTTCATTTGATGCGGTGATACCATAGTCCTGGGTTTCCTGGTTTTTTCCCTAATCCCTGTGCTGAATCCTCTTTTTCATCCTATTAATCTAGATTTCTCTGATGCTCAGCTCAGTACCTACCTACCACTTAGTGAGATGTGTTTCTCAAATGAATGAATTTTCCCTAGTTTCTATCGTCAGACTTCTCCTTTTCTCTCTAAACTCATGTCTTATCTCACTATCAAAAATTTACCTCTAAGCTCTATAGACATAAATCAGTATCCAATTTTCACCCAAACTTCAGGTTCATATTTCCGACTTTCTGAAGGATACTTCCACCAGAATGATTGGCAGCTACTCAACCAACGAATCTACTGAACTCATTATTTCTCTTCCCTTCAGCTGGTGCTACTCGGACGTTCCAATTCTCTCTAATGTACCAATGTTGTCCATCATGAAAGCCTAACATTTTAGATAATGGCACATTTCCTTTTCCCTTAATTTTTAAGTCATGAACATTATTTACTTTCTACTGATCCTTTACCCCATTTTCCCCCTGTTGCTCCTGGCTCAGGACTTTAACTCTCATTGGAGTAATTCAACACCTCCTAAAATGTCATCCTGTTCATGGTTCTCCTTGTACAAATTCACCCTGCACACAAGTCCCCGAGCTATGGAGAAGCGAAGTCTCCAGAGACTAGTTTAGTACGGGCAGATTATCATTCAGCCTTCTCTCCTTCTAGATCCTACCCACACCCCAGAACCTGCCTTTGCCCATCCTTGTTTTTCTTTTTTAACTTTAGAATAAGCTTCAGGATTTACCTTTGAATCTTCAGTTTTCTGAGGTTTCCTGGCTCTCCTATGTAACGGAAGTTGGTGCCAGCCAAGATGCTCTCAGAAGAACTGACTTGGGTGAGAGGAATATGTCATAATTCTAGGGACGCATCCATTGCCATTAGAAGTGATCCACCCCTGACTCGAATGCACCAATGCCTTTGACTGCAGTGACCGAGCAGTCTGTTAATGTCATCTCACCTGCATCTCCTTGTCTTCCTTCCCCAAATCATGGCACTGACCAGAGATTTTCACTTATGCCCAGAGATTTGTACTTATGCCCAAGGAATTCCTTCCTCACAATTGTGAAGGGCCAGGTAACTTTTATTTCTTCAAGAGTCCTTTGGAGACATTGAACTGCTATTGTTTGCTATCTGCATCCCAAATCGTATTTGAACCATCATCAGCACTAAGATTCTACCGTTACCATCATAACCCACCTTCCCTCCTTACTCGATCCCTGTCCCTCTGCGGTGCTGTGTGATTGTGCAAGGTGTGGTTCGAGTCAGGAGCTGAGACTTTGAAGAGCGAAAGGCCCAGGTTAGACACCTCTGCTGTTCTGCATCTTCTCCCTGCTCCTCCAGGCCCCACACCCACCTGCTCTAGGCTCTGGGAGGGTGACCTGCACCCAAGCATCAGTGCCCGCCTACGCCCTTGGCTTCCACAAGGGTTCGGCCACTGGGCATGTCAGCTGGAGCTCTGTTGGGAAGAGAGGGGGGAAGGCTACTGACCGCCCCCACCAGCTCCTCACACAGGGCCGGGGCTGCCACAGTCGGGCTGTGCCCCTCCCCTGAAGAGGGCAGTTTCTTTTTGGTGGTCCTTTGCCCCTCAAGAACAGCCCCTCTCCAGACCCCAATAACACTCCATCCCTTGGCTCCTCTGCCCTAGGGGTAACTGCGGCTGTGCCCACTGTCGCCAGTCATGGGAAGCTGCACTATTCTCTGTGATTTGTCAACACTGCGTCCGCACCCTGCAAGAGTACTCCCTTTATTAAACATTCCTCAAATACCAAATTTGACTGCCACATGTTTCCTGTTGGGACCCTGATGGACACACCCACATGACTACTTAGGGTGTGACTTTATGTCACTTAACTAACTTCTACAAACCTACATTCCTTATTGGTAGTATAGGAACCGTATTGCTTATCTTTGAGAATTTTTGTGAAAAACAAGAGATAACAATCCTTTTTAAAAGCAGGAAGCTCCAGCTCCCTATAGTCAAAGTATGACAAGTATAATATCATAGAATTTCTGCATAGACAAAATGGAAAAGACGAAAGACAAACTGGGGTACATTACTGTCAAATATATAATAACTAAACCTTTTAAATACTCAATGAGCTCTTGATAATCAATATGAAGAACTAGAAAATGAACGCCATAGAAAAATGGCCAAATATGATAAGAGGGAAAAAAATAAAAATGGGTTTAACATTTTTAAAAGATGCTCAAACACATACCTTGTAAAAAGAAATGCAAATTAAAACCACAATGAGACATGTGGGTCTGTGTTGTTTTTACCTATTGAATCGAAAAACATCCAAAAGTAGGATCATACATCCTGTTGATGAGTATGTCAGGTAATCTGAACTCTCATACATCATTGAGAGGGATATGAATCAGTACAACCTCTTTGGAGTGAAATTTAACAATATCTAATAAATAAAAAATGCACATATCCTCTGGCCTAGCAATTCTACTTCCAGAAATTAATTTTCTAGCTATACGTACACAGGAGGAAAAAGATGCATCTGAGAAGCTATTTATTACAGCATTGTTGTCAGACTTAAAAGACGGGGAGTTTAGGTTTCCATCAATGTCACACCGGAATAGAGGCTTCGTCCCCTGCCGGCCCAGTGAAGCTGGAACCAGGTTTCCCAGAATTCCCTTCCTTGAAAGTTCCTGGACCACAACTCCCGGCAGGGGCAGCGTGCGGGGCGCCAGGGCAGATGCGGAGCACGCGCCCCTCCCCGCCCAGCGGCAGGTGGGCCCTTTCCTCTCGCAGAGTCCTGAGTCCTGGCCAGGTGTGAGTTCGGCTCCGTGGGAAAGGGCAGCAGCTTAGCCCGCAGGTGCCCTGAGTGGCCAACAGCAGATGCGGTGGGAGAAGACTATGGTTTCTCCTCGTCCTCACGAGTTCGAGTGTGTCCTTGGCCCCCACACCTGCTTTGTGTCCGGCTGCCGACCTGGTGACTTCAGACGGAGGACCAGGGGCCGAGCCCACAGACGTGCACAGGCTGCTGGTCCTCACAGCCCCAGACTGCTGACCGTCTAATTCTTCTAGATCACTGGAGTGGCCCCGATTCCCTGCGCAAACCCCAGCAGGTACAACAGGTTAAACGCACCTTGAGGATTGCATAGCCATCAAGCATGATGAGATAGATGTTATCTGTGAACATAAAGCAATATCCAAGATTATATTAAGCGAAAAACGTGAAGTTCAGAAAAATGTATACGGCATGCTACTTTTGGGTAAAAAAATAAAAGCAAAGAAATGCACACACGGGGGACACTGATGGTACAGGCACTTGCTCCTCGTGGGCCATGGCTGGAAAAGTACATGAAAAGCTGGCACCTCCCCTCTGGGCAAGAGAACCGAGAATGACAGGAGGAAGGTACCTCATTGCATATTTCTGTACGGTTTGATGTTTTGCGTGTGTACTTGTATTAATTCTTAAAACAATAATAGTGGCATTTCAAAAATGAAATGGTGCTGAAATCTCCTGGCATAGCCCTGAGCACGGGAGGGGCTTGGCGACCACCGACTTCGGCTTCCTTCCAGTGTTCACCTCGCTGTCTGTGCCGCGCCGTCCCACAAGACGAGGGGGTCCTCGAGCCGTGCAGGGGCTTGGGGAGTAGAGGAGGCCGGGAAGTCAACAGCTGCTCATCTATCTGCTTCAGCCACTTGGAGAGACTATGACTCGAAACTAAACTCTGTCCAAAAGTGAGGGTGTTGCTGGACGTGAGTTCAGTTGTCGGAGTGGATGGAGCGTAAAGAGATGTGCAACAGCTTGTCTTGAAGCAAAAGGGAAGAAGGATCTGGAAAGTGCACGCAGGGCACAGGGCAGGGAGAGGCATTCCCCGCGGGCGTCAGCTCTCTGTATTTCACATGTTTCCCTGGAAAGGGGGGAGTATCGACTCACACTCTCTGAAAATTTGAAATACTCGTAATGTAATAAAAATCTCAAAAGCTGAATTCTGCTTTATTTATAGTATAGCTAAAAATGTTAAGAATGTATGGATGCGTGTGTGTATTACGAGCGTGTGTATGTGTACACTGGGGCCCTGGGAATATTTTTTTTCTCTTATAAGAATAAAAAGAGGTTCCTATGAAGTCACAGTGAGGAAGATATGCAATCTGATTTAATGTTTCTGGCAAAAAAAAATATATTTATGGCAGACTGAAAATTTTGTAAAATATGCACACACAAATATAAAATCCTCTGGTAAAAATAAAACAAAAAAGTGCATTGCCTTGAACAAGGCATATTTTGGGCTAAGTAGTTGCAGGAATAAAAGTCACATACTAAGGCCTGCAGACAGGAGGAACTACACTCTGTCCTGCTACACATTTGCAGTAAGGGAAACCATGCAGTCCTCAAGTGACTCCCTCTGAGCTGCCCCAGTGGATTTCAGCAATGAGACCTCAGCACACAAGAGCCTCCTCCTCCTCCTCCTCCCCCCTGCACTGCGCCCACCCAAGTAGACTGGGATTACATTTGAAGGGAAATAATGGGGCGGATGGACTCCCAAGATTGCACTGGGAAGAGGGAAGGACAGATCTTGGAGAGAGCTTCGTCCCAGACGTGAACTCGTGGTCGGCAAAGTTACCAGCGACCTTGAACCCCGTCCCGCTGCCCCGCCATCAGCTCTCCAGCCTCCCCTGCGGCCCGGCCTCTGCCAGCTGTCAAGGGAAGCAACGTGAATGACAGAGAAGAGCGGTATTTTAGAAACGAAGCAAAATAGTTTAAGAGGCCTGGGATACCACGCCTGTCCTGTGTGAGACCCAAGCTCACAACGCTTTCATTCCTGGACGTCTGTGTCCATCCATAGCCACGAGCCGTGGGTGTGATGGGACCGGCGCACTCACTTCCACAGGCATCGTTCGACACCAACAATGAAGACCCACCGGTGCGTGGCCATCACCCCTCTTAGGGCGGTGTGGGTTTTCTGTGCTGATGAGCACAGGCACATCGGACATCAAGCTTTCCAGGGGGAGTGTCGCTTTTTTAAGCACCAGCTGGTGAGAGGGCAGGCGTTGCAGGAAAGGGAGAGGCCCCGGGAGTAGGCAGCCCAGGTGTCCCTCAGCACTCGGAGCGTCCCCATGGCTACCTTTACCAGGCATTTGCAGACCACCTTTCCTCCCCAGTCCGCCTAGAAGTGGTTTTGCAAATGGATCAGAAACAGCGTAGACACGGATCACTTCACACAGCGCCAGAGTGGCCACCTCGAGGGGAAGCGTGGGCACTTGTGTATAAATCAGGACAACACCACGCCAAGGTTGTTTGCCTTGCGCCTCAGGGACTCACTGGGTGAGCAAAGGACAACGTTTCCTTCCCCCGTTACAAGGTCCGCGCTGCCTGGTCGGGCGAGGCCCAAGGTTAATGAGTCTGGCCCCAGGGGGCGGTGCTGAGCCCGCACAGAGGCGACCGGCTGACCTTCTGAAGCTCACAGACCCGCCCGAAAGGCAGGCAGGCTGCATGCTGGCGTCCTCTTCTGCAAAGTCAGTATTGGTTTGTTTCCGTGTGCCGGGCCTTGTCACTCTCAGGCTCAGGGCTGCCTCACGTGGGCGCTCGCCGGCTGCAACGTGGAAGGCCTCTGCTGTTCTTCTTAAAATCCTGTCCTCGGACGTGGTCTGGAGAGGCCCTGTGGAGCCCCACCCCTGCCTGCCGCGAGTCCCACCGACCCCCTGCAGCAGCGTCTGGGACAGACCGACCCTGTCCTGGCAGTGCTGCTCTGTGCCCAGACTGACGCTCACTCCGCTGCCTACGGTCTGCGGCTGCTGGAAGCGAATTTCCCCAGGGCAGCTAGGAGAATTGTGCTTGATGCTTACTGCATTTAGGTGTGGGCCTTTCCGCCATGGCATCTGGTGACTTTCGTAGCAAACCTCATAGTTTTTCAAAGCACGTCCACGATGAGAGCAAAGGTCAGTGGCTCACACACCGAGTGACCATATTTCAGAAGCTATTCTGAAAGCTGCAAAGGTAGCCGGGCGAAAGATAAGGAGATGCCTGTCGAGCCTGTCTGGGCTGAAGCCTGAGAGTCTGCCTTTCTGGAAACCACTCAGATGCTGTCCGCGCTACAGGTCTGTGGGCCACACTTGCAGTGGCAAAACACTAGAAGGTAACCTGTAAATCCCAGATCTGAGGGGCTTTTCCCAGCCAACAAACACGCTTGCACAGCCGACGCGCTGGCCAGAGATCCGCACGGTCCTCGCTCGTCAGACGTAATTGGAGCAGAAGCGCCCCACGACCCGCCAGGGTTCCCGCCGCTCAGTGAGGGGTTCCCTCTAGAGAACTGGACGATGAGAAACAAAGGTTTCCGGTTCGTCCAGAAGAAAGGGGCTCCACACCCCCGCATTCTGCACTGCCCATTTTGCCTCACTCCGAACAGAAGGCAAAGGTAGAATTTGTTGTCATACCCAAAGCCAAGTCTCCTGGTTGCAATGACACCTGAGTCGTGAACGCAAAGGGCCGTGGGGGCCGTGGGGGGCAGCCTCATTCAGAGAGAGCTTGTGGAGAGGGGCAGGGCTCTCCTGAGCCTGAGGGGCAGGCGCTCAGAGGCTCGCAGGGAGGGGAAGGGACGTACCACTCCACCTGAGAATCCCGAGAGGGCGAGACATCAGCCTGGCGTTTACTGGGGAGGGCGTTCCAAAGCAGCAATCCCCCTGGGTTTGCGCCCCGAAGGAGCAGGGAGAGACAGACATAGAAGCAGCAACAGCTGGGGCCACTCAGAAGCCCCAGCATAAGAGCGGTGGGTCCCTGGCTTACTAGTTTGTTCACAGGTCACAGTATGTCGACAAAAGGACGCTGCGTTCCAGTCTAGGGTAAGCCATCTCAGCTGGGACCGAGTTATCTAACTGTGGGGGTGGGGATCTCAAGGGGCGCAGGGGAGGTGGCGGTTAACCCGTTTCTTCCTTCACTTCTTCATTTCGCCCCATTCAAGCATCTTCCAGGAGTGAGGCGCTGCACTGAAGGCTGAGGCAGAAACAGAGAGATGAGTTCCCCCAAGGTGACCACAGGACTTCTCTCTGTTTTCCCCATGTGCTGTCCAGTCTGTAGGGCACAATAGGATCAAAAAACAGCCACCAAGTGAAAAAAAGAGTAGTTGACATTGTCTACTACGTGCCAGGTGCTGTACTCAAATGCTTTCTATGCATTTTCCAGGGGAAAAAAGATTAGGGTAGAGGAAACAGTGATTTTTCCTAGGGATTGTTCACTTATTGGTCTGGGATCATTATGAAATTTCCTGCAAAGATTTTTTTTTTTTAGCAAGCAAAGAGAACAGGGGACAGCACTGGCTTTCCAGATGGGGATGCACTAGGTCTCCAGGTATCTGTGGTGCTTCCTGGACGTCCCCATACGGAGACTTACCTCAGCTGCTGCTCCAGAAGGCATCCCTTGGATGTCTGTCTTGGTACATGGGCATCACATCTCCCCAGAAGCCAAGTACATAAAGAGCAGTGCTGTGTCTGGCATTTAAAGAAATTCTACTTTCTGGTTATGACTTTACTACTTCAGAAATGGAAATGACAAAATTGTGCATAACCTGCATTTCTAACCAGTCCGTGTAGCTTGAGTGGTCCTGATAAACCTTCTTCTCAAAAAAAAAAAAAAAAAATGCATGTATGTCCAAGCATGTATGTTAAAAATCTTAAACCAGAGGCCAGCTCTTAAAAATGGAATCCAGGATTAATAGCTAAAATTAGACTTCCTGCAGCTGCAGCTTTAGGGCAGAGCTTGCTGTACTCTTCCTCCTCAGCTGTCCTGCGTCACGAGCCTTTTGTTGGTGATCGTACCGCACCACCAAGAAGAGTGGAGGAAGTTTCCTTTACTGCCTCAGACCCTCCCAGCACTACCTGCACCCAGCAACCCAAAGAAAGAACTAAACAGCCATGGAGTTTATGTGTTAGAATGAAATTAGCCTCAAGTATTTTCTTAACGGGGAGGAAAAAGCTGTCTCCTGCTGTAGCAAACCAAAGTGTGGGGTGATAAACAGCTTTTCTTCCACAATTTTCTTTGCTTAAATTCATAGTTGTTTGGTGCTAGTCTTAAGATTCCCCCAGAGGAATTCTGTAGTTTTGCAGCAAACACCATTTGCATTTGCTGGTTGAGTCACTATCAGGTTTCCTGCTGGAGAGCTTCAAAAGCTCCTTGCGTGGTGCAGGAGCTAATGACTGCTCTCCCCGGGAGCCTCTGCTCCAAAATGTTTTTCCTACAGTGACTTGCAAAAGCTCACAGCCTAGGTCTTGGAAAAGTCTCAAATGTGATAATTACAGCAATAGGCATTTTCCTGTGAAGATGAGGTGTATGGATCTCAGCGATGGGTATTCCAAATTTTTGGATTTTATTATGCAAAATACAATGCAGTCATGGGAAAACACTTAGCTTCCTGACACAAGGCCGAACTGGAAATTATAAGGGAAATAAAGCAGCTTTCTAACGTAACTGTACCCAGTCTAGAAATCAGGTCTTTCAGGCAAACAGTTTATTATGTTTTGGTGGAAAGAGCAGCACAATGCAAAAAGAAAAGAGTGTGTGTTTGGCAGTCAGAGATCAGAGTTTAAAGCTATTCTATGCTCTGTCATTGTTAAGCATTGTCTCCTTATAAAAGTCATCTGACATCTGTCTCTGAGCCTCTGAAACTTCATCTTTACAATGGGAATAATAATATTTGTAAGATCTATTTTTCTGAGAGGATTAAATGAGATATAAAATGAAAGTTTTTTAAACAGTGCAGTCCCAGAGGAAGTTCCCTTTGTTCCTCACTTGTGAACCAATCCATAATCATTTTTAACTCTAAAACTCAGGAAGGTGAGGCAAAATAACGAAGAAGCATGATCATATTAATTTAGGGGCAATAAAAACATGAGAGGGAAAAAAATCTACCTTTGGCATGTAATGTAAACAATGGAGAATTAGAAGGAAAACCAGGTGCTACTGTCTTGGAGAGCTTTGTGTTTGCTCACTTGCTTGAATGCTTGTTTTTCTTTGTTTGGTAGAGGGTTTTTGTTTGTTTGTTTGTTTTTGGTTTGACTTTTCAGAGTTGGAATTTATCATAGAGGTGATCTATTAATAGAACAAATGTCTCATTTGTTCTTAGGTTACCATCTGGAAACCTAAGTTCCATGAGATTAACCCTGAGTCATACATCTTAGTGGCAGAACATGGGATGGAGTCCATGCTTTTCTGATTCTCATGTAGGGTTATTTCTGCTCTAACTTCTTCTGTTCACCGACTGCCCTAGGATGTGGCTTTGGGAATATATGATCTTACGATTCTCATGAAGTCTTGGCCAGATCCGAGTTCTCCTTACTCTACCACTAACTTACAGTGTGTGACACTGGTAATTTTCTTCATACCTCGGGATCAGTTTTCACATTAACTTCCTATTTAGATCACCCTAACCCTGTAAATTAATTTTTAAAAATGAATAAATAAATCCTTGGATTAGTTTAGGCATGGTCTGCCCTTGACAGACTTTGCTAATCCATCTCGGCATCACAGCACTGTCCTGTGTGGATCAGACTGGACTTCAGAATCGTTTTGAACACAGAGGTTGACAGACACTATCAATATGCTATCACGTAAAATGGAACCTATTTGGCATTCTTTGATTAAATGAGCTCCAATTCTCAGAAAATTTGATGTATTCCTATGATGAGTATTGGAGAATTAACGGCTGCTGATCTTCCGTACTTTATCGTCTGCCCATACCATAGTTTCCTTCCAAGGCCACCCCTACACTGATGGTGGGTGACTGGATTTATGAGGCGATGAAGCCAACCCCAAGTCTCCCAGGGATTTGTGGTTTTTATCTGTGATTCATTTGTTTACACATAAGAAAACCACTTTGAGTTGTTACAACCCTAAGAGTTAAAACAAAAGAAACATTTAATTTGCATATGCAGTGTTCTTTTGGGTAAATGTGTGACTTCCATCAAGGTTTTTAAAAAATGGATAGTGGCTGGAAATTCCTCCAGTACTTGGTCCGTAACCCCTCAAGGATCGAGCAACCCAAGTTTGGAATCTTCATTCCTAAAAAGTGGTCTAGGAAAATGTCATGAGGCAATTTTGAAAAAGAGGAGCTCCATGAGGGTCCGGTGACAGAAACAGTGGTATAATTGGGAAGGGAAACCCCTTATGGCTACATTTCTGAGCAACATGTGAAGTAGAGAGTCAACTCGTACTGAGCAGGGTCTCCTAGAACTGCCATGTCCCAGGAGGTCCACAAACCCGGGTACATCATTTTTTTCTTTTTTAGCCAAGTTGTGCTTTACCGTTTAATGTTACAGAGGAGCTGCACCAAAACAACGAAAAACATGACCTCTGCTCCCCACATTTCAGCCTTTGATCTTGTGTCATCAGAGGACACCGCCCATTCCTCCTCCTGCGGCCATCGTCTGTCACGCCAAGGGGTGCTCGCTCTCCTTCCTTGAAGAGTTGGCTCCTGGCTCCTTTGCTCCCAGCACCGCTCCTGCCAGGATCCTTGGTGACTTCGGTGTCCTCCTGGGCGGTCCTTCCCATGGCCTGGTCTCCTCATTTTTTGACCCCTTCTGCAGTGCTTTTTACTGCATTTCAGCCCACCCACTGCCACTGCCAAACCCCAGACACTATTTTTTTTTTTTTGAGATGGAGTCTCACTCTGTTGCCCAGGCTAGAGTGAGTGCCATGACATCAGCTTAGCTCACAGCAACCTCAAACTCCTGGGCTCAGGCGATCCTCCTGCCTCAGCCTCCCGAGTAGCTGGTACTATAGGCATGCACCACCATGCCTGGCTGATTTTTTCTATATATTTTTAGCTGGCCAATTAATTTCTTTCTATTTTTAGTAGAGACAGGACTCTCGCTCTTGCTCAGGCTGGTCTCGAACTCCTGAGCTGAAACGATCCACCCGCCTCGGCCTCCCAGAGTACCAGGATTACAGGTGTGAGCCACCACGCCCGGCCTCCCACTGTCACTGTCATGAGAGCCCAGCAACCCGTCTGCAGCTAGACTCCCAGCATCTAGTCTCCACGCTCCATCTCCACGGTTTCCAGATCAGTCTCTACACTCGAGGGAGTGCTGGCTGGCGTGTTGGTTTTTGTAAACCAGGACTTACAAGTCTATCTTTGCCCTGTCTTTCACTCTCCTTGTTTTCTTAATTTTTTTTCTTACACAACTTTAATTTCATAGGTAATTATTCTAATCACTCCCTTGGATTCACCTGTAATTTTCTTTCTCTCTAGGCTAAATCGAAATCATGGTTAAGGTCCACTGTCCATCTACACTGCTCCTGCACATCTGGAAAACAATACATCAGCAGAGCTCCTGAGGATCGTGGTGGATTGCAGGTTGCAGTATGCTCTCCCACGGCCCCCCATGTACAGTGACACGTAAGGCCCCTCAAGGTCTGCCTCCCACAGGCACCTCATGACCCACCCATCTGCCTTCGTTTTCCACCATTCTCCTTGCTCGCTCGGTTCCTGCCACACTGCTCCTAGAACACCCTAGGCACGTTTCTACCTCAGCGCTTTTACACTTGCTGTCGTCTCTTCTGGAACATTCTCCACCCCCACCCCCCATGCCCGATGCCCGATGTTCACTTGTCTTTCTTCCTCACCTCCTTCAGATGTCTGCTGAAATCTCTTCTTCCCACGGAGGCCTGTGTTGGCCTCTGGATCTAAAATGTCACCACTCACCACCTGGGTGCCCTCTCTCTCCTCTCCCCGACCCTCTCCTTACCCCCTCACGTATCCAGGTGCAAAGCGTGTTTTCACCTATTCGGCTGAGTATTTGTGTATCTTCACCCTGGAGCATGAAGCGCGAGTGGGCCGGGACTTTGATTTGTTCACTGCTACTTCCCCACCTGTGTGTGCAGTAGGGAATTTGGCCCGAAGAGAGGTCTGGCCTCAAACCCAGCTCCTCGGAAGTAACCTCTGAACCCATCCAATTTCTTGAGTGACAGCAGTGCTTCTGTCATTCACAGTGGCCCTTTGCTCTAGTAGTTCATGCTAACGGGGTGACTCAAGGGGACCCTCTCAGGCACCTCCAGGGAAGAGAGGTGCTAGAGACTGAATTCAGCCACGTGGAAAATCAGTCAAGCCTACGTAATGAGCCTTGTCACAGACTCTGGACACCAAAACGTGGGTGATCTTCCTGGAAGGGAATACTCATACATGTTGTCCTGCGTGGATCGGAGTGGGCCGTACATCTTGAGGACAGCCGAGGCTTCATTCACATTTGAAACCTTCCCAAACTCTGTCCTATGAGTCCCTTCCCTTGGCTGATTTTAATGCACCTGTCCCCTGTCATAAGTATAACCATGAGTATGATAGATTCCGGCAAGTTCTGTGAGTCTTTCTAGTTAAATTTTCAAAACTGAGCCCTTTGGGGAAACCCCCAAGCTTGCAGTTGGCATCAGAAGTGAGAGCGGTTTCCGGTGGACTTTTTTGCTCCAGCTCTGTAGTTGGACCCTAACTCCTTGCAGGTGGGGTCAGAAGTCCTGGGCACACGTGGCCATCTGGGGGCTGTGCCCTTAACCTCGCATTTGCCTAACTCTGGGTACCAGCATGGGACCTGTACCTGTATCTGCAAATAGGTGCAGGATAAAGAAATGAATGAATGACAACGCCGTAAGCGACAGCCAAGTTTTCACTGGGAAGCATTCAAGGTAACAGAGGTTAAGCTCAACCCACATTCAGCATAATTTTCTCCCTGGCTTCCTTGCTTCCCACCCTTAGGGGACTTTCAAGAATCATAAGGCGAAGGACGGACATTCGCCCTCGTGTGATCTATTCCATAATATAGCCTAAACGGTCCTCTGGGAAAATTTAATATATAAAACAAACAAACAAAAAAAACCCTGCATGTTGTTAAACAACTTTTGGAGTGAGCAGTTTCAAGTATAAAATTGTTAACATGTGCTAAGTATGCAATGGAATAGACCTAAGAAATTTAATCATATCTTATTCTGTAAGGGACATACATAATGAAACAAATATGCAGGCACTCTAATATTCTCCTAATACTAAAATGTCAGTCTTATAATTTTTAACTTTCTTTTTAAATCCGAATCATTTAATCTGTTCAGATTGAAAATTCTACGTATCACTTTAAAAAAATACTGCCTTTCAGTTTTATCTGCTGGTACACCATATTCTTGGAAAATAATAAACCCTAACCTCAAAAAGAGAGGTGCACAAGAGGATGACAATTAAAACACTAATAACGAAACCCTCTTCTCCTGTGTGGAAAGGCTGTAAAAACCGCACAAGACCCTCCATTGAGAAGATACCCTTTGCGCTTTTAAAAATGCTGCAACATGCTTATCTGCAGATGGAGGAAGAAAGTGGGGTGATATAATTTTCTTTCAAATTATTGGCAAATAAAAGCTTTCTACTTCCATACAGATTTGAATCCCCCTTGAAAATCCATTGCCAACTAGCAAGAAGTCAAGGAGGCGGGGAGATACAGACAGCCCGATTTGAGATTTGCAGAAAGTTGGGGTTTGTAAGAATTCCTGGCGGAGCTTGAAACCATTTATACCTAGTGTGACACAAGTACAAGTTTCACTGAAAACCTAGTGTCAGTAATCAACAGTGAAATATTAAATTATGGCTTGGGGCTGAACAGGGACTTTTTATCAATTTTATTACTTTGGGAAATGTACACACGCACATTAATATTTTTCAGGCCCTTTTCCAAAATGTCCACCAAAGAGCAATATATAAGATCGAAAAATAACTTTGTCACAAGGATGTTTTCGGACAACGGAACCAACCTAATCTTTTTAAACCTGCCATTAAGGTCCGGGTTTTTCATCTGCATCAGAAATATGAGCTTGGATAATGAGATAGTCCCTCAACGAGATGTGAACTCAGTAAATCTCATTCAAAATGTAATTTGAATTTAATGCCTTGTCCGTAAAATAAACAAAACATCATAAAATGTTTAATGGTACACGGTGAATCAAGAAAATGCAAAAAGTGCCAAAAAAAACCCATTTAATTCCAACAAGAGCGTTTCTCTGTTTACTGGGACATGCTGTCAAAAGAGCTGAGCTCATCACGATATTTCTGCGTGTGATCACAACACGGGCTTTTCCTGAACTTGCTGAGCCAGTTCTGATTGCTTTTTCTCGTCCCTATTTAAATCATGTTACCAAGTATATATGCTTCAAAGGTGACACTTCCATGTTTAAGAGGGATCTATCCCTTTTTTGGCACGAAGCCTGGGATTTCGAAAGAAGCAACTTTATTAACCAAGACAGAAATTCCTGGAGAACAGGTCTAGTACCATCATTTGGACAGAAAAAATTCCTCACTGTCCCAGGGGTTAGGTGAACCACGTGGTCTCACGTAATGGTTGTGCAGAACGTGGTCTCTTGTGCCAAGATACAGATGCGTCTTGCTTTTTGCTGTGATGTCGGCAGGAAACAAAGCCTTACGGACTTCCAAAACAGCGACTGCCAACAATGAGCTCTGTCTGTCTCTCCCAGAGGCAAGCCATGCGAACACCGGGTATCAGTGAGGTGCAGGGAATTTTTCACTGTAAATACAGTCTCGTGACTAAGTGGACGAGCTCTGGAATCTTAGGGTTTGAGTCTCAGGAACATCACTTACTGTAGGGACATGGTAAGGTATATTAACTTCTAGGGTTTCAACTTTCTTGCCTATAAAATGATGATGATAATACCTGCCTTGTAGGAATGTTACCTCGATGAATGAGAATGACATAGTTAAAGCAGCTACTATTGGGCTTAAAATATAATTCCCAATAAGTGATTGGTTATTATCATTGAAATAAACACAGCATACATTTACAGATTTTCAATCATAACTTGGAATCCAAGTATGTGCTTGTATCTATATTTTCTTTAACAAGTCATTCTTTATAATTCAGAGACCATTATAAATTTTGGTAGATGGCACCTATTTTTAGAAGTAGGAGGTATTGGTGGATCCCGTTTTATAGATGGGGACTAGGAAGCACAAACAAAGTGACTTTCCCAGTATCACAAAAGAAAGTTTTCTTCTAAGGTTTTTATTTTATTTTTTTTTGAGACAGAGTCTCACTTTATTGCCCAGGCTAGAGTGAGTGCCGTGGCGTCAGCCTAGCTCACAGCAACCTCAAACTCCTGGGCTCAAGCAATCCTCCTGCCTCAGCCTCCCGAGTAGCTGGGACTACAGGCATGCGCCACCATGTCTGGCTAATTTTTTCTATATATATTAGTTGGCCAATTAATTTCTTTCTATTTATAGTAGAGATGGGGTCTCGCTCTTAATCAGGCTGGTCTCGAACTCCTGACCTCGAACGATCTGCCCACCTCGGCCTCCCAGAGAGCTAGGATTACAGGCTTGAGCCACCGCGCCCGGCCAGGTTTTTAAATAATAACATGAGGTCCAAGGTTGAAGTTGGAGCACCTGTAACTTCTGTCACAACCAGAGCAGAGACACTGGGGTAGACCTGCCGCTGGTCCAGTCCCCGCTTTGCTGCCAAACGTTGTCCTCCTCTGCTGAAGACTCGGCATTGCTTCTGATTTGCAAAGATGCAGAAGCAGCCTCGGCTGGCACCTCCCCGAAAGGAAGACGCAGCGTTCAGTGCCAGGTTGTGAAGTCAGCAGAGGAAAAATTACCTTTAGCAAACTTAAATGTCTCGATGACATTGTACATGCATAACACATAAAGTGTTAGTTGAGAAACTGGAGTTTCTGCTCACAAATGAGTTACTATAGCTGTTTAATTGCAGTCTCCTTTCTCTATAAATACGAGTTGCTGTGAAGAATGTCCCCAGTGTTTGCAGCGATGACTTCCGTGTGTGCGTGTGTTCTTTCTCATGTGCTTCCTCGGTGGCACGGTGCCCTGGGACACTTGGAGGGACTTCCTGGCTACCTCCCACTTCTCCTCCCCCGAATGCTTCAGTGTTTTCTGCTGAAATCCCTCTATTTAAAGGTGAGATAATCAGCTTTTGTTCCGTGGGCTTGGATCAAAGACAATCTCTGAGCTAAAAACAAAGCCAGCCCGAGGCCGGGGCCAGTCGGCCTCAGTCCTCCATAGCGAAGAAAAAGACTTTTCTAAAATTCTTTTTCCAGGACTGAAAATTCTCATGCCCTGGAAACCCCAGAAGTAGAACGTAAAGTGTCTCCCAAAGACAAACATCCCTATTATGAGGGGACAGGGCTTTGGCAGCCATCCGTGCACTGTGGCGGGCCATTTGGCACCGGCAGCCCTCCTGCCTCGCAGAGGGAGAGCAAACAGTCCCTTTGTCCTGTCCGGTCCACGGGGTGGGCGGCCCAGGCAGGAAGCTCTTTCAGCCCTGGCCCCCGCCCCGCTGTCAAAGCCTCCTTTCTCGGCCTGCTGCTTTCCCGGCCCTGTTTTCTGGCTGCTCTAGAGAGACAGCTTCCCTGTCCGCTGTGGCCTGCACCGTGGCGGGCCCGGCCCTGCAAAAGCCCACGGCGCCTCCTGTGTGCTCACGGAGACGGCCAGACACCTGAGCGGGAGGGACGCTCGGGACCGGGGTGTGTGTGTATGTGTGTGTGTGTGTGTGTGTGTGTGTGTGTGTGTGCGCGTGCACGCGACAGGGGCTAATACCAAACACAGCGAAGCTGGGGAATGGTCGTTAGAGAGAGTACAGAACGCACTGAACGTTACACGAAGCCACCGCAAATATCACGGTTATACAATCTCTGTAGTTTTCACATATTCCCTAGAGATAAATAAAATGAAAAAACTGGCGACATGATTGGATGACCTCAAACGTTCCAGGTCATCTCTGGTCTGTTATCTCTGTCTTGACAAGAGGATTGCATCGAATCCTTTCCTTTTCGTGTGCAAGAAGGCTGGAAACCCCATTAGGACCAGCCCACGGAGACACCGGGGCTCGGCCTCTCTGGTCCAGCCCGTGCTTCCCCTGCAGGGATCGCTGGGAACGCGCAGGGCTGAGCTCCTCATCCCCCCGCTCCCAAGTCAAAGGGAAAGAAGGAGAAAGCTTTATAAAATCTCTTAAGAGAAGGAGCCTGCAGGTGTTCCCATTTCATGAACCGCGTTCCACAAATCCAGCCACTGCCGACAAGCACTGAAGTCAGGGTTTTCTGAAGTCATCTTTGCCACCAGCTCTTCCTTCTCCCGGGAAGCCTGGAGCAGCTGATTATCAAGCATTGCTGAAGGACCGTGAAGAAGGCCTCTCCCCAGTTTCCACCTCCCCTGCTCTGCCAGTGCACGCATACTGTGGCACAATTTCCTTAAAGAAAACATTCTTCATTCTGTGCTCAGCCTCATTTAAAAATATGACTTAAAGGCTTCCTCTTCTACAGAGTCCTGCACTCCTCATCCAGCTTCCCTTGCGTCTGTCCTTAGTCTACACCAGGAGCACAGAGATTCTCCTTAGCTCAATCCTTTTTATTTTTCCAACTCTGTTGGGGGGAAAAAAGTAACACGCAAATGTATGAAGAGACAGATAAAGGCAGAGAGATAGATGCGGGCAGGAGAGGAAAAGGCAAAGAGAGAACCCACTAATATGCTATCTAGTTCTATTAAAAATCATGGGCATATTTCTAATGGCTTAAGCTTTCTGTTCTACCAGACGATCGTTCTTTTGGCCAAATGATCGTAGACACTGTATCTAATTGAATATAAACTTTCTAATTAAATCTAAACAACAGGCTGTAGAGTAAGGATCCTATGGCTTTAAGCTTTTTAAGACAAGCAAATACTGATTTACTAAAATGCCATTTTAAAACCATAAAAAGCGTACTCAATAGATTTTTATTAATATAAACCCTCCATGAGTACTATGTTTTAAACTTCATGGAGAAAGTTCAAACTTTTTCTCAGGCAAAGTAATGTCTGCATTCCTTTTATTTAAACAAAGCAGATTACAAGCAATATCTTCACCTGTGTCATTAAGTTAAGATGAACATTTTGGAGGAAATTTTTAGAAGTCTGTAAAAAACTTTTATGGACTCTTAGAATGCCCAAAATGATGTATGGTTAGAAAATCAACCCAGGTCTTTTGATTTTACTGCCTTTTTGTTGTTGTCGTTTGTAGCAATTATAGGCCCGGGCTGTTCTGTTTTTACCTTCCTACTGTAATCAAGATTGGTACATGTTTGCTAAAATTTAACTATAACATGTTCTCTGGCCATTGCTATCCATCCGTTAGATGAATAACAACAGCATCTAATTGCCTGAGACTATAAGAAGAAACCAATGTAATCTGGGAACTAGTCATAAATCCCTCCCATGCTGATACAAGTAATCTTCCCAAAATAGACTCATCCACATGTATTGATGCACGAATATGCAGACAGAAACAGCCCTCCACTCCACTTCATTTTTGTCAGTTCTGACCTTGTCACCAGATTCTTAGGAGATAAAATTAGCAACATCCCTCAAACCTAAAACATCTGCATTTTCTTGGAATAGACATAGCACCACTTACAAACCTCAAATTCATCATCCCTTCTCAATTCTAGAAAATTCCTTTAGATCCACAACACAGTAAATGTGCAATGAATGGATAGACAACAGAGAGAGGTCCATTTTTACTGTGGAAAGGTCAGGATGGACAAAGTGACCAATGGAACAAAACAGGGGTTACAAACAGGCCTCACACACAGGGGTCTGGTTTTGTGGCACAGCAAGGCAAGGACAGCCTCGAAACAGAGTGCCGGTCGATGGGCTATCCAATTGGGAAACAAAGTGTGTTTGAACACCATGCAAAAAAATCAATTTCTGATAGATTTCAGATCCAACTGGTAAAGGTAAACAATAAAGCTTTTAGAGGAAAACATAGGGGAAGGTTTTTGTGACCTTGGAGAAGTAAACGATCTCTTAAACGGTACACAGGTAGGTGCTAACAATAAAAGAAAAATGGATAAATTGTTCTATATTAAAATTAAGAAGTTCTGTTGGTCAAAAGACCCCATTCAGATAGTGAAAATTCAAGGCACAGAGTGGGAGAAGAGATTCACAACACATATATTTGACAAAGTATTCATATCCACAATATATAAAGAACTCCTACAAATCAATAGGGAAACAAATGTATAGTCATTCCTCAGTATCCTTGGGGGATTGATTCCAGGACCCCACCTCAGATACCAAAAGTCGCTGATATAAAATGGCGTGTCATATAACCATATACGGTATTTGCATATAACCTGTGCACATCCTCCTGTATACTTTAAATCATCTCTAGATTACTTATATTAGTTGATACAATATAAATACTGCGTAAATAGTTGTCATCCTGTATTATTTTTGTTTTTTATTGTTGTATTGTTATTTGTATTATCTTTGTTCCAAATATTTTTGATCTGCCCTTGAATGAACCCTTAGTTGCAGACAGCTGACTATACAGGCAACCCAATAAAAACTAAGTAAGAGTTGAACCAACTCTTCTCAAAAGAGAGTATCCAAATAACCAATGAGCAAATGAAGATGTGCTGAACTTTATCCGTTAGCATAGAAATGCAAGTTAAACCCAGAATGCTGTACCACTGTATACCCTTCAGAATGGCTGAAATGAAAAAGATGTAAATACCAGTGTGGCAAGGAAGTGGAGACAGGAACTCTCATATACTGCTTGTGAGAGAGTAAATTTTCACAACCACTGGGACCAGCATCTAGCAGTTTCATGTAAGCTAGACATATACCAACACCACAATACAGCAATTTTACTCCTAGGGGTCTATCCTCAACAGAAATGTATGCCTCCATGCACCAAAAGTCTCATGAGCTAGAATGACTTTTAGAAGTCATTGTTCATAACAACACTTCTCATAATAGCCCCAAACTGTCAACTACCCAAATGGTCATCTACTATAGAATAGGTGAATAAATTGTGGTATATATACTTCTTGGAACATGCAAGATTGAAAATAGGTATTAAACTATATACAACTATATGAATAAAACGTAATATTAGAGAAGGAAGCCAGACCCAAAAGGATGCATACAGTACGACTACATTAAGTAATAAATCAAGACAACTAATGCCTGCTAATGGAACAGGAAGGGTAGAGTCTGGACTAAAGCATAGGGAAGTCTCTAGAACACAGTTAATGATCCGTTTCCTTACCTGGGCGCTAGTTACCCAGGTGTGTTTAATTTATGGAAATTGGATAATACATGCCCTTTGTGTATGTGCCTCTATTTAAAAGTGAGATGTGCCCACTCACTCCCAAGGAAACACAGTGAAGTCAACAGAAAACAGAAACTGAATCACAACATTAATAATTCACCTTATTTTTTCAGTTTTAGCATAGTTCTAACCATATTTTATTGTACTCAATTGAATTCAATACGATGTGATTAAAAGCTAAAAATTAATTTATTTGCACTGTAAGTTTATCCCTGTGTCCAAACTGTGGGAATCCTTCTACTTTCTTGCAGTGTTCCTGGTTTGCTGAGTGAGTTCCTACTCCGCTGACTCTGGATAACTTGCTCACTATGCATTTATACTTCTAAAGGAAAGTCAGCCTTTCCTTTAAGCCAGTGACTTCCCCATGTTTCAATTTTTATATTTTCCCCTTGGTTACCTGGTGTTTATCTTCAACAGATCTGGGGGGAGTGGCATAATTATTGAATATTTCTGAGGTAAAAAGTATTCTTTACTTCATGTACTTTTACCCCAAACCTCTGTGTGGAATGCCTTAAAAGAAGAAGTCTGTTTTTATCCCCCCCATTTGTGGAGAAGCAGAAAAGCTTATTGTTTTTTTCTTGGGGATTTGTAACACTTTTTTCTTTATCCTTATAAATCATAAAATATGCCAGAAAGGGAGGAAACACAGCTCTCTTTTCAATTCGGACAAAGATTGAACTCTGTCTCCATTTCTCAGGCATGTTTTTCATCTCTGAGGCATTTTCTTCAGTCATTTCACGTGATCATTGCTTTTGTTCGCGTTGCCCTGAATCTTCTGGAACACCTCTTAATCTCTCTTCTCTTTTCTCCTGAATTGTAAGAGAGCTTTTACATGTTCTCCTTTGACATCAGCTGGGTTTTCCAAAGGTGGCTTTGCTCTTCAATGACTCCGATTTGGATTGTAATTCACATTTTTTGAGTTCTTACCTCTTCTATTTCCCCTTTCATCCCAGGTGTTGTTCTCAGCATACGGGGCTGCTGGGAACCCCATTGGCTCCAGGTCCCCCCACCACCCACAGACGGTACTTGGGAGGCCTTTCACCCCAAAGGTAAGATTCACTTGTGTATCCATCCCTCCTGTCTGTCCAGTTGCTTCTTAGAGGTAAAACTTTTTAGTATTAATAGGAGGAGCTCAAATGGAGAATGAGAGGAGAACTCCGGCTGCCTTGCAAAGCTGCCCTCCTGAGTGCACTGGCAGGAGCAGTGGCAGAGTGTTGGAATTAGCCTGGTGTGCAGTCTTTAAAGTCCTACCACCTCCAATTGCTGAAGCTTTGGAAAAGCACATCCATTTTAAGCCTCAGTTTTATCCACAAAATGGGAATAATATTGGCACCTCTATGATAATATTTTCATAAGCAATACCTGAGACAGTTCATTTAAAAAAAATATCTACTTCACTAATGTTAGAAGAGCGGTCATTTAGTTTGCTGACTAGTGCCGATACACCTTTCTGCTAACTGCACGCTTAGAGGAAAGACTAAGTTCTCCCAGTCTGCTTCACATAGGTGTGGACAAGTCAGACAGGGATGGCATACCTGAGTGGAGTGATACCTGCCCTGCAGTTTGTAGAAATCCTCCTGGATTCTGGCAGAAAGCTGACCCTGAGCCTCGGTTGCAGTCCTGTTGTGAACTTTCCCCTGTGTCTTCAGGAATACTTTCACAGGTTTGCGGAAGGCTGTGTCAGTTGATGGTCACCAGATACCATTTTAAACCACTCAAAGTAGAAATCTCAAACAGAAATAGAAAGACAGAAGCAAGGTAGAATCATGAGAAAAGGAAAATAAATGGAAATGCAGATTACTAAGACAAGTAGTCACCCATTGTTTCTTTCAAGTGATAATGCAAATAAAACCGAAATGTTACTGTTCAACGTGGAATCCATGAGGATATGAACCGGGTGACATTTTGTAAAACTTCAGAGGAGCAGGATGGAATCTCATTTTTCATAAGCAAATGCCAAACAACACACCATTTTAAGTTAAAATACATTACAGAAAAAAGTCTATGGAAAATAAACATCAGAGAAGGATGGGTCAATTTAATTGGAATCACATGAATCAATTTCAAGCAGCAAATTTTAGATATTCCAAAACCTCTTCTAAGTCTATTGTGCACGTTAGAATTCTCACCAGTTGAGGGTATTACAAATGTGGCCTACTTTTGCTTTGAAATAAATAATAAATCATACAAATACACACAAAATACTATTCAATGATATTGTAACATTAGAGGCCTTTATGAAATCCAGCATTTTAATATCAAATTTCATATGCTACAACTTAAATTTTACCCTAACACATTAATTTCATAATAATTAATATCACATGCCCTTGGAACAAGTTACCTTAAATTCTGTCTTGTTGATGTTTTGTGAGCTCTTAGAGTGTTACTCAACTCATAAATGAATGGACTTACTCATTCATGATTTTTAAGAATTGTTATATTGAAAATAATTATAATTAAACTAGGTTTGAGTGTTTAAGAAAGTTGTTTTAAAATTATTCCTAAAATGCAGATGCGGAATGTAAATTTTTCATTCTCATTTTCCCAAGTGTCCTGTAAAGGACTTGCCAATTAAGAGTGACCCAGGTAAGGCTGCTAAATTGAGGGATACCGTGGATAATTCTGCACTCTTCAAGGTCACGGAGGTTTCCAAACGAAAACCGCGACATGAAATTCTTCTCCATTAGGGCTAGGAGGGTAAACACGGACAGCTTTTTGAGCATCTATATAGACACTTTACATGTGGAAATGAAAAAATATTCATTAGTCTTGCCTTATTTTTCCAGTCTTACTGTGTTCAATGTTATTATTAATATACATTTCTCTATCTCTACAAAATACTATGTTAGAAAGAGCTGAGAAATAGGGTACGTCTGGGGAGTCTGAGAGATAGAAATGGTAGAAATTTGGGGGAACCACTGAAATAAGATCTACAGTTAATCTTAAAATGTTTTCCAAAGAAAAGCAAATTGTAGCATTTTTGTTGTTGTTGTTGTTTTTTTTATGTTTCACGAACGTTTCTACCAAAGGAAAGAAGCAAGACGGGGAAAGACCCAGGTGGGATGAAAACTCCGTGGGAGCAGAGGTGCGTGGTTCCCCCATCCCTCTCCCCGCCGAGCGGGTGCAGACCCAGTGCTGACCTGGGGCTGAGCCCGGCTCGCTCCTGCCCTCCCCACGCCTGACCACCGCAGGCTTCCCTGGGCAAAGCCACCAAAGCCGCTTGGCCTGCCGAGCACTGCACTTTCCCTCCCAGGGTTTCTTTATTTTTTCATAAAACCACAGTACACTAACACCAGCTGTACTCTTACAGCTTTAAATACACTACAGACCAGGAACGGTGGGGGATTCTAAAAGGTATTATCTCACTTATTCTCACAACATCACTATCAGGAATTATGATTATTAATGATTTTTCCAACTTTCTCCCATAAAAGCAAGTTTTGCTCACTGTGATTATTTGTGCTTGCAGTTTTACGTCCATTACCTTGGAAAGACACAAGGGTAGTTATTCTTTGCTCTGGTTGTAATGCCTACACTTCCTCCAAGTCACCAGCAGGGGACAAACTTTTATCCTCAGTGGCAAAAACCCAGTGTCAGCCTTCCCACTTGCATCAGTGTTATCTAAAAAAAAAAAAAAAATTAATTTTTTTTTTTATTGCTTGAATTTGACTCTTATGGCTAATTTCCAATCATTACCAAGACTTAAAATATAATTCAGAGGCATTTTTCCAAATATCCTTAAATACTAATCTCAAATAAGAGCAGTTGGTTTTATAACACTTTAATACGATTTCTAAGCATCTGTCAGAAAATAGCTTTGACTTAAATAAAATTGCTTTTCTTATCTTAAACCTCCTGTGAAGCTTAAACACAGTATGGCAATGTCTGCTCCTACCTGTAATGAAGACGTTTGTAGTTTGCCTCCGAATCAGCCATATATCAAATATCATAGCCTTTCTTGTCACTGAACTCATCAGATACATGAGATATCTAAATGAAGCTGCTCCTATCTGCTACAATTATTGACCCAAGCTACACTCCCTGCTTCTGATATTTAACTAAACAACTTACCAGCCAGGCCACTTACACCTTAGCATCTGGGCACCTCAGGATTCTTACGTAGGAAACGAGCCGCATAATGTTATTTATACTACCAGGCTTTTGGAAGAATTATATAAGTAATACATGTAAGACTCTTAACCTAGAGATAACAAGCCCTCGAAAAACCTCACCACTATCTATATTATTATCAATGCTGTTACTGCTACATTTATTATATAATCTCATGCCAAGAGATGAAAGGATTCTTTTTTTACTAATATCGTGATGGTAGATAATGAAATTGAATTTAGGCAAACATGAAATTTGCAGGTTGACTTTAACACTAACACAGCAAGCTATCAATTTTTATGCTGCTTTTAAATTTTCTAAAAAAAATTTTTTCTTTCCTTTTGTTTTTATTTTAGAGCCAAGCAAATGAAAATATTAAAGCTGGAATTGGCTGATGAGCCCTCACGTTAACACTTGATAGATACTCAGTGATTGCAAAGCAATTGTTTCTGTTGTAAGAAGCTGGAAGCTTTCCTTTTGGCCTTGGGAGCTCACACTAGCACTGTCTGCGTTTCATTGCGGTGACTTCCATTCCGTCGACTTCCATTCCGTCTTCCTTTTCTGTTGCTTCCGCTCTCAGACCCAGGGCTGCCACGCTTTCTGTTCTCCAGCACATAGAAAAAACAAACAAACAAACAGCATCCAGGGGTCCTCAAACTACAGCCCGCGGGCCCCATGGGGCCTGCTGAGGACATTTATCCGGCCCCCCGGGTGATTTTGCCACCGCTGCCTGTCCTGCTTAGCAGCCGACCCGTCCCAGACCCACAGTGCGCATGTGTGGAATGTGCGCCGTGCTCTCCAACGGCCCTCCCACAGTCTGAGGGATGGTGAACTGGCCCCCTGTTTAAAAAGTTTGAGGACCCCTGGATAGACATTCTAAATTCTATCTGGATCCCATTTGAAGGTTCCCAAAAGTTATTTTTTAATCTCTTTAAATAACAGCCAAAGTATCTTGTATCATTTATTAGTCTTCCAAGATGTAAAGAGACAGAGTCTTCGGGCTAAGTTTCAAGGCGCCATGGTGGATGGCAGCCACGGGGCCTCACCAACACCCAGTCTTCCGGCAGTTCCAGATGGAGCACTCGGCAGAACAAGGCCAGTTCCCAACACCGTAATGCAGGACTGCGCCCTTGTCTCTCTTGTGTTTAATTTATATGGATAATTTTACTAGGTTTGGCTTGGTTTGATTTTGCCTATCCTTCCAACCAAGTTAAAAGTTAAGATTCTGCTTATATTAAGGACATAGCTTTTGCAATAATGGCATGTGGGAGGTTTTGAGTGGTTGTCCAGGTTTCCAGATAACTTGCTATAAAGCAGACCCTGTAAGCCAACATGTTAGCCAAAAACTCTTTGAAAATAGAAGGCTTTTATAATATTTTTGTTTTTGTTGAAGATAAATAAAGAGTATTAAAATATCTAAGCAAGAAGAGGCAGCAGGACATAGTGGTTAAGAAGGCAGAATTTAGAATCAACCTACCTAGATTACCAGGGGTGATTTTGTACAAGGGACAGCCTCTCTGTGCCTCAGTTTCCTCTCCTATGATATGGCAATAATATGGTTATCAGGCTCATAGGTTTGGGAGAGGATTACATGAGCTGATATATTGAAGGTACTAAGAACAGTGCCTGGGACATAGTAAGTTCTGCATTAAGTGTTAGCCAATATTATTGCTTGAAAGAGTGTACTGTGCCATAGACTTATTGACATAAAAGGAATCTTACCTGTGAATTTATTAAGGCAAATTTATTTAGGCAAGCATAAAAGCGTCTCAATCAGGCAGCAGTATTCAAACTCAGAAAGTTGGTAACTCTGCACTTTGATTCTTTCTCATGTGTTCCATGATACAACACTAAAATTCTTGCACAGATATTTCAGTAGAGTCAAATTTATTTTCTGAATGAAATGTTGGCCCTGCTTACAGGCAACCTGGTGGTCCACCTCCAGGTGTATATGGATCCTAATCTGGGCTGAATACTTTTTATCAGTGAAAGACAGATCTACAGGTATCTACGGAACTGACAACGTAATGGTATTGAATCTTCAAACCCATGAATATGTCATATTTTTCATTTATTTAGGTTCTTAGTTTTTCTGAATAATAGTTTTCAATTTTCAGTGTAGAGCTCTTACATCACTCTCACCAGATTTAAATGAGTCATTTGATTTTTTTCAATGACATTTTAAATAGTATTATTTAAAAATTTTCAGCATTACTGGTATATACCTTAAGTTGAATTTTGTATGCTGACATCATATCCAGAAATCTTCAACGGACTTATCAGGTCTATTAATTGAGCTTTCCCATTTTTATGACTGTTATTTTTGTTTCCTTGTCTTTTTTCACTGTCTAGAACCTACAGTACGATTTTGAATATGGTTGGGCCTGGAGATTTCTCTTTGGGATATTTTTAATTACATATTCAACTTAATTTTTACATGTGGAATCATTTTTAAAAATTATTTCTTCTTGTTTTAGTCTCAGTGAGTTATATTTTCCTAGAAATATGTTCATTTCATCTAAATTTTCAAGTTTACTAACATAAACTTTGCTCACGACCTCCTCGTACCATCTTATAAAATCTGAGGTATCTTTAGTATTATACCAGTTTTTATTCCTGACACTTGTAATTTATGTATTTAATTCTTTTATTAGAATTTTTTTACTAGAGGCCTGCCAATTGTTTTGGCCTTTTAAAAGAACAATCTTTTGGCTTGTTGATTTGGTTTGTAGTATTTATGTTATTCATTTCATTCATTCGTGCTCTTATTTTCATCCTTCTTCTATTTTCATTGGTGTAATTTGTTGTCCTTTTCCTAATTTTTGGAGATGAATATTATAAATATTCAGACTTTTTTTCTTTTCTAATGTACGGTTTTAAGAATATAAATATCGCTCTAAGTACTACTTAGAAACATCCTACAAGTTTTTATATGTAGCACTTTTTTAGCATTCCTTTCAAAAAACTTTCCAATTTCCGTTGTGTATTTGTTTTGTGCATTACTTATTTATTGTTATATTGTTTATTTATTGTATACTTATATACTGTATATTTATTGTTATATTGATATATTGTTTGAGATAATTGAGGACTTTATTATTTTTATACTATTGATTTCTAGCTTAATTCCATTGTAATCAGAGAACATATTCTGAATGATTTCAGTACTTTGAAGTGCTGAACTATGCTTGATGACCCAGTATTGAGTCAATTTTGATAAGTGTCCTATCTGGAAAAAAATGTGCATTTTGCCACCTGGGGCTCAGTGTTACATGTATGTCAATTTTTACTTTGTTAACTGTATTACAATCACTCCATGGTTAACTATGTAGAAGGATCTTCTGTATGTTTACAGATCCTTTGTCGGCTTCTATTACCAGCTAGAGATGATTGCAACTTTGTCTTTCCTCTTGGTTCTGTCCTTTTTTGCTGTATAGACTTTGAAGCTCTGTTTTGGGGGGCCCTACATGTTTAAAATGTTTGAATTTTTTAGTATTTGTTTTTTCTTAAGTTGTTTCACTTCAATTTTGATGAAAATAGAATTATAAGTTCGTAGTTCATTGTCTTTCAGCATTTAAAAAATCTTTCCATTTTCTTATCATTTTCATAATTTTTATCAAAAAGTTCATTGTTAATCTTCACTTCTTTGAAGGTAAAGTATGTTTTCTCCCCCTGTGGCTGCACTCTCTCTCTCATTCTCTTGTTTTTCTCATTAGTCTTTATAATCATTCAGATTGGAGTACCTGAAGATTCTTGAATCTGTAACTTTAATAGTTTTAGAAAATTCTCAACCATTCCAAGTTTAGATATTATTTCCACATCATTCCCTTTCTTTTCTATTTTTGGTACACTAGTGATACCTGTTAGGCTTTTTTCATTATGACTTAAATGTCTTTTATGCTTTTATTCTATATTGTCAATCCTTTTTTTTTCATTTTATTTCCTGCTATAATATGTATATTTTCTATAGAGCTGTCTTTCAATTTACTAATCCTGCCTTCTGCTTATATAATTTAAATCCATCTATTAACAACAAAATTTCAAGTTATTTTCACTAATTAAAATTCCTTCTTTTTGTGTTGCTAGGTTGAAATGTTCTGGTAAAAAAGTACATACCTTTATATATTTCTAAATATTTTCTCTCTGGTTCATTAAATAAATTCCACATAGTGATTCCGAGATTCTCAACTGCTAATTCTGAAATCGGGAACGTTGAAAACAGTGTTTCCATTGCCATTGTTTTTTCCCTCAGGTTTTAATTATTTAGTCCTGTCTCTTGGCATGACCTGCAATATTTGGTAATGTGTGACATCGTACATAAACGATTCTGGTAGCACACAGTCATGCTTCCTCCACACTCCATGTTTCCACCTGTCCCCCCAGCCACAGTCTGGCTAATCTTCCCAGTCTGATCGCAAACTCGGTGGAAGTGAGTTAGGGCCACGATGCCACCTCCCCTGCCTCGCTTCACGCCTAGCCCCGGGGCGCCGCCCTGCAGGAGTCCGGTAAGATCTGGAGGTTACCAGGGCTCCTCTCCAGGGCGGGGCGCTCCTGATTGCTAGTCTTTATATTCTAGATGCGCCAGGTCTCTGGAAAACTCTGCCCACATTTTAGAGAAGTTCTGCCAGCATCCCGGGGAGAATAGGCTGAGGGTCAGTCCCCATCTCAGATCCTTTTACTTGTTGTAGCATCTCGGACCCTCACAGCTCTGTGACTTCTTCCCCTCAAACACCAGAAAGTTGTCAAAATCTCTGTAGGTGTCGCCTCTCTTATTTGCCACCTTCTGCTAAAGCAGCCTGGATGCTCAGAAACATCCCAGGCAGTACAGTTGGCAAATCCCCTGGAAGAAGCTCTGCTCGTAAAATGCTGCATGCTCCTGGGTTGTAACCTCTCGAGTCCTGGCTGACTCAGAAACTCAGCAGTAGCTTCAGACAGATGGTTTTTCTACATGTCAACAGGAACTGTGGTCTACTACAGACTCTCATCTGAGTCGGGATGGAAACCCCCAACCCCAGTTTTTTGGGGGGTGAATTTTAGCACTTATGTGAGGAAAGTGGGCCACAAAGAGAGAATATTATCTCATCATGTCTGCTGGGAATATTAATTCATTTTACTAAAAAGTATCATTTTATATATAGCCACTCTTTTATTTTTTAAGAAGATTTTTTGTAATGCTAGAATAGAAAGACATATAAAGTGAGTTGTATTATAGTGCTTATCTCTTGTAGTTAATCTACTTTTCTCCACATAAATAATATGTTCAGTTTTGCATCTACTAAGCTATCTTTATTTTAAATTTTGTAACTCATTTTATAAAGTGTACTGCTTTCAGGGAATAAAAACACATAATGTTGAACAAAGCTCATAAAATTTCAAAGATAAAGTCCTAAGAATCAACTAGTGATAAATAAATTGAGAAAACTGGACTTGAAATATGCACTAGCTACAATGTAGCCAATTTTAAATATATGTGATTTAAAGAGCATATCAATTAGTCTAAACTAAACACTTTTTAGAATAAAGACTTGTGAGTTTGATATTGAAGAAGAATATTGCTATACTTAAAATTCACTTTTTCCCCCAAGATGCTATGCAGACTCTAAGAAATTGGATACAAGAGGCTGTCTCTTTATGAGAACACTCATAAAGATCATAATTAATAAACATAATACATAGCAATATGTGACTAATTTTCAATGTACTATAGCTAGGAGCTCTAGCTACACCAGGCACATCCATTGGTAAACAGTAGCAGAACTTCTTTTGGTCCCAGTCCAGGCAATCTCTCATGACAGGGAGGCCTACACACAAGTGCAGGAGACTTAATTAAAACTACAGATTGTAATAATTGTGAGTTGAAATATTATTGGAATTAAACCCCATGAATTCCCTGAGCATGCCTATTTTTAATGAATGCAAACACTGACAAGCCCCATATAAAGTTACACAGGATGGCGTCTTCATCAGGATTATTTACCCTGGCCACAGCTGCCAATCACGGTCCCATTTTCTAAGATGATGAATGGCAAGAGATCTTCCAACCTCTGGAATGCTATCAACATCATGAATTATCTGAATTCAAACACAGAAGCAGCCAGTCTCATGGGTTGCTGAAACTCCCCTGGAAGGGAGGAAAGCGAGCCATTCATCAGTGAGGATCTGGAGGGGTAGATGGCTCAAGTTGCCAGCACACTCTAAAGACTCACTGTCCAATAGAAACGCAACTCAAGGCACAATCAGGCAGGTGGGAAGGGTAGGAGGGGATGGGTCAATTCATTCCTAATGACTGCCATGCACACTGTCTGGGGAGGGGGCACATCCATGGCTTTGACTCAAATGGTACAGTGGCAATTTATGTAACCAAAACGTTTGTATCCCCATAATATTCTGGAAATAAAAAATAAATAAATAATAATTCTAAAATGTAACTTTAAATTTTTAGTCACACTAAAACGTTTTTAAAAAGTCAAATTAATTGTAATAATGTATTTTACTTAGCCCAAAATATAAAAAAAGTTTATCATTTTAACATATTATAAACATAAAAATTATTGACATTTTTTTTAATTATTTCTTTATACTAAGTTTTTTAAATCGGTGTATATTTGACGCTGACGGAACATCACGATTTGGATGAGCTACGTTTCCAGTGCTTCACAGCCACATGTGGTTGATACAAGTTTAGTATCTCTGATCCAAAATGCTTGGAACCAGATGTGTTTCAGACTTTGGATTTTTTTCAGATTTGAGAATAATTGCATTATATTCTTAATGGTTAAGCATCACAGATTCAAAACTCTGGAATTCAAAATGCTCCACTGAGCATGTCCTTTGAGCATCATGTAGGGACTCAAAAGGTGTGGGATTTGGAGCATTTTGGACTTGGGATTTTTGGATTTGGAATGCTCAACCCATACCTACCACATTGGACAGTACATACCTAAAGCCCCAAAAATTTCTTGTTAAGAATTATAGATGTCTACAGATTTTCACTTAGACTAGTTCTTTACAATATGAAAATAAGAAAAGTTTTAAAGGAAAGAATCCACATATTCCATTCATTCTGAAAGCTGAATATGTGAATTTTCTAAGCAGAAGCTATGGAGAATTCAAATATGCTGAATGAAGAAGAGAAGCAAATTTTCCCAAGCGATGCTGTACAATCATAGCTACAGCATCACAATGCTGTGCAAATTACAGGGCTCTGGTAGGGGCCAACGACCTCACCTGGTCACATGTCAGCACAAAACCTGAAGCATTTTCTCTACCAGAACCCACGCACAAACATGGTAACCCTGGAAGCTCTTGGTAGTCTCAACTAAGTTTGCTTAGTATTGCTTTCTAAATTTGTTCATGTTTCTCCCTTACTCAAAATATTTTCCATGGCCAAAATACATTCTAGGAAGGCAGAGGTACTCTAAAATAAAAGCACCTGTTATCTGTGTTTTGTTAGGTGGTTGAAAAATTACAGAGAATAAAAGAAAAGATGGAGGGAATGTCATAGCATCCTTCGAAGTGAGAAAAAAGATTTGAATGTCCATTGCCTTCACTCTTCTTCAGAGAGAGTTGCATATGTGTAGATTAAACTTTGCACATCATTAGGTTGGCAAGCCTCTCTTCAATATCTCTAAGGAGACACGAATAGAAATTAGTCATGTTTCCTTTTTAAAAGTTACTCTGCTGAATGTCCAGACTCTCTTTTCTTCCACCTCACCTTAGGCAGGGTATCTTCAATATCTTCCATACTGAAAAAAAAATTCTATGAAATATTTTTGAAAGCCAAGGAAGAGTTAAGAAGAAGGTGTTGACATTAGCTTTATTGTGTATGAAGGGCTAAATAAGCTCTGAACCGTTCGGACATTTATTTACTTATATTCAAATACAATGGACAGGTATTCTGCCAACATGATTAAATCACAGTTTTCATAAATTAAATAGATAATTTCCTGCATTTTAGGTCTTTCGGCATCACAGATGATCTTTCCCAGTAACAATTTATTGAATAAATTATCCCTGTGTTAACTCTCCTCATTAAGACCATTCATCAACGGGGGACGAGCTGAGCCTTGGAAGAGGAGAAGTAGCAGCAGCGCACACGAAGGCCCACGTGTTACAGAGAGGCTAAGCAGCGTGTGCAGGTGAGCTGAGGACTGTGGTGTGTGAGTCTCCTCTCCTTTTCTACCTGGACAGGTTATCAGTTGCGCCATCACACAGCACAAAATCAGTGTGCTGTATGCAACCTTTTTGCAAAAACAAACAAACAAACAAACTGAAAAAACTTCTCTTATTTCCCTGATCCTGAATGCACCGACCCACTGCCCACACGGCATGCATAAATAGCCTACTTTAGCCATGCCAAGTCGGGGGTGGAGGGAGGGACTGCTGTTTCTCCCCACGGAAGCCCTCCCTTGCCCAAATAAATTAATAAATACTAATCTAAAACTCATTCCAAAGAAGTGAGGGGGGAAAAAAAAAAGAAACAAAACTATTCACATGAAAGCAACTGCTTTCCTGCAGCATGTGGCAAACACAAAGGAAGGATAAACGAAGGTGTGAGAAGCAGGTCATGCGTCCAGACAGGTGCTCAGCGCACAGCTGTGCCACGCTGGGAGAAGGGGCTGCCCATCGAGCTCCTAATGCAGACGAGGAACCTCCCAGGATGCGGAAGAAAGAACAGTTAAGACTAATATTACGAAAACTTAAGTGACAGAGTTCCTTGGGAAGTAGTTTCCTAAGGGGATAAGTGGGGGTCTCTTCCCACCCCCGTTGTCCTGAGGGGTCGGGACTTGGAGGCCTCTCACCTGTGGGGATTAGGTAGGGGCTGGGCCGTTCCCCTTCTCATCTTGCTTCAGTGACGCTGCAGGTGGGACCCGGCAAAGGCACAGTGAGACGCATTTCATAGCCAGTAGCTAAAATGTCCTCGCTTCCCCTGGTCAATTTTTATGCCAGTGAGTTTCTTGTTCTCTGTTTTCTCAGCACTTAGCACCAGGATTGGCAGAGGGATGACCCCCCACTTGCAGCCGGTCCTTCTCGTCCACTTTATGCCGGGCTAAGTGAATAGAAAGCGATGCTTCTTTTATTATTTTTTTTCATGATTAATCTTTCATGCTTTATATCCACTCAGTCACTGGGTTCTTTTATTGCATTAAAAAAAGCACTTTCAATTAAGAAGATGGTACCGTGGAGGAGGGTTTCTTTTCAATGGGAGGTCAGTTAATGTTCCTAATTCACAATCGTACAGTGTTTTAAAGAAAGCCAACCCGGCATTATTAGCAGTTTCGACAGAAAACAATTAGCTGGTGCTCCAACACACCAGCAGTCGCAGTACGGTGCTGTTGTAGAAAAATCATGGGAATAATTGATTTAAGGAAATGCAACTGTCAACAAGTGAAACTGTGTGATTATTTTTTCTGGACTTCCAGCAGAGGAACAATTTACATCAACAAACTAATTATTTTTTTTCTTGAGTTCTTAACAAGTTTATCTATTAATTCGTGGGTATGCTAAAAACTGCTAAATGGAACCTAGTGTAAAGCATAAATATTGATCTCTGTTTTGGAGGCAGCAGGCACACTCGGGGGGGGTCGCGGATGAAAACGTCGCAGAACTCAGCTGCTCACCAGCCTCCTCTGAGAGCTAGGACTCAGCCGGGGCCACCTGGCTGGGGGAGGTCTTTCACTTAGGTGCTGTTGGGGTAACTGTCTTCTCTCAGAAGTGTGGAGTCGTAAGAAGCCCATCTCTCTCCCCCAAGTGTAGATCCCTTGAAAAGGAAAGCAGAGAAGGTGGAAGACGCTCTCTCCTGAGCGGTGCTGAGGCGTGAGGCACAACGTGCGGATGTGCGAGCTTTAGGGTAAGGACTTCTGGATGCAGTGATTCGATAACCAGTGTGTAAAACAAAATAATTGGGTGTAGTCTTATCGCCTCCCTTCCAAACCAGAAAGACAGTGATAGACAGTGGAGACTTGAGAAATTCTACATAGGAGGGGCCCTGGGGTGATGGGGGCTGGGAGATCTAGTCTTAGGGACGCCAAAGGGAACTTCTCTTGATGCACAATTGCATGGTTAGCATACTATGTTTACCAGGATTCTGTGCTTGTTTAGAGTGGCTTGGGTGTGGGGAGATACTTGCCAATATTTCATGTGTAGCCACCTGCCAAATTCTAAAATTGTCTCTCTTAGAATTACCAGTGACCTAAGTGATCTACTTTTCATTTACAGATGGGAAAATTCCCCAAGGTAAGGACATGGTCCCAAGCGTTCAGCCAAGTAGAAGCAAACCTGGGTCTCAACTGTCAAGCGTCCCACTCTGTCTTAGGATTCTCTCCCCGTGGCCCTGCTAGTTTCTAATCAGCCTGGCTGTCTAACATCTGCTCGCTCTCCTGGCGTTAGAGCCAGGCCAACGATGGAGCGAGTGTGGACTTAGACATGGTCAACTTCAGACGAGCCTTGATTCGCCTTTCTGGGGAACAGCCGATATTTCCCTGAGAACTGGCTACGTAACTCGTGAGACCCGGAGCAGAGGGAACATGAGGAAGCCCTTGTTCGAAAGACTGGAAAAAAGTGGCACCAATGAAAGATACTAAAACGTAAACTCTGTTCCTTTCCTCTGTGGTCATTGTCTCTTGAATAGGCAAAGTGTTTATTTTACTTGTGTTTAATGACATCATAAATAAACACTGTACTTTTATGTTTTAATTATTAGTATAAATTTTACCATTCATATTTATACCATGCAATGCTAGTTTTTTTTTTTGTTTGTTTGTTTGTTTGTTTTTGAGACAGAGTCTCACTCTGTTGCCCGAGCTAGAGTGCCCTGGTGTCAGCCTAGCTCACAGCAACCTCAAACTCCTAGGCTTAAGCGATCCTCCTGCCTCAGCCTCCCGAGTAGCTGGGACTACAGGCATGTGCCACCATGCCCGGCTAATTTTTTTTCCATATTTTTAGTTGTCCAGCTAATTTCTTTCTCTTTTTAGTAGAGACAGGGTCTCGCTCTTGCTCAGGCTGGTCACGAACTGCAATGCCAGTTTTAAAGGAAACTATAAGCATTTAACTTGTATGCAGAGTCACTGAAATTACACATTGGTATTTGGTAGCACATACAAGTACGTGTGTTTTGCTCTTACCAGAGCAGTGGAAACACTGCAGAAAATTCTTTTTTGACTTCTTGATATGCGCACGTTCTACCAACAGCGTCTGCACTGGGCTCAGTGGTGAATAAGGAAGGGCTAAAGGAAAGGGGGCGATGGAGCAACCTATCTATCCTTCTGTGTCGTCACTTCCCGTGTAACTGGTTGGTCAATACAGGAGCAAACGCTGGTGAGAACTGTTGTGACAGGCCTTCTTGGCTGTTGTGTTTCTTAGAAGGTCCTTGCCTTTTTTTGCATTCAAAGAGAGTTCCAGTTCAGAAGGAAAGCATGGCCGCTGGGGCTGTCAGTGCTCCTCGGCACAGCTGTGGACTTACCAGGCTAACCCTGACCTCCCACGGGCATCGTGGGAGCACGGGAATTCTTAGGGCACATCGCAAAAGCTGTGTGCAGATGGGGCAGCCCGGCACACGTGTTGCCTGTACCGCCTCTGCTCGTGTATAAAACACAAGTTCAAAGATAAAATTATTAAGCATTTCAGAATTTCAGCAGTAGCAGGGCTTTACACCGAGCGTGGCCCCCTTCTGAGAAATGGGGAAAGGGGAGAGATGTGCTATCGCCTGTGAAGCCAGCCCTGATCTCCCTACAGAATGTTCAGTTAAGTTGTGTCTAGCATTCAGAACACAGCTCAGAAATCCTAGTATTTGATTCATAATTAAACTCAGTGTGTACAAACCAAAACTAACAAACAAACAAAAAAGGTCTGTATCCTGTGGAATCAACATACAGAAATCAAGCTATTAGGACATTCTGCCTGGCATAGGTACCTAGTATTTCCTATCACATCAAATGTTAAAGTATAATGGTTTACATTCACGGGGCTAATAGTCTCAGAGCTGCTTCTAGTGAAAGGGGACCCTAAAGATTAAAGCCCATTGTTTTATCAGACTAGGAAAATACAAGGTGATCCAAAGCTTTGCCCAAGGTGAGAGATCTGTTAATGATGAATGAGGAAGAGCTAAAGAGACTCCCAGGGCAGAACCCCTGCAAGCCCTCATCCACACCTCACTTTCTACCTTAGAGTAATCCTTTATTTAATAGGTGAAGGGTCGCAAATACTCTAGAGGGGAAGATTTAAGAGATGATTAAGAAATGATCTCTGGCCTTTGGTACTGTGAAAATTAAACAGGACACTCCGTAAAACATTCCATTTAGAAATAAATTCATTCTCTTAGGATGAGCTGCATGATGAACACAAAACAATGTGGCCATCTTAACAAAACTCTGTGAGTTGTCTGCTGCTTTAGCATTTTAGTTTTACATTCTTTTAATACCCATCTCCTATTATACCGTTTGGTATTTATATTATTTTAGATTTTAAAAGCAAGTACAGAGGGCTTACATATTAACATTTGTACAGAAACTAGTTTGCCAGTGACTATAGAAGAGAAGTTTGTTTTAGTTTTGCTAACTTAATCCTTTGAGTTGGGTTCAGGGGAAGAATCCTAATGATTAGGAATGATAGACTGGTTAAACAAGACATGCACTCAACCAAAAAAAATTATCTAAATATTTACTGATAATTTGAAACCCATCGGATACCCATGTTGGACAGCCATGAAGCCCTACAGTTCCCCATAGGATTGTATTAAATCTAAACATGAGCAAGACGGAAGTTCAGTTAACTCAACCTTTAACACTGCAGAAGGAATGAGTTTATGAGAAAGAGTGTTAGGAGAAGTTCACATCCTCTTCCGTTCTTGTGCAATGCAATGGGAGCAAGCATTCTAAAACAGAGTACGCATTAACTTCAATGAGAATAGTCTGGCAGAGTATAAAATGGGGTGCCGGTGAGAGCTAAGACCAAGACTGTGCAGAATAAAACAGAAAGCTGATCCCATAATGTGCTGTTGGGACGTGAGAAATTTTCGAAATAGAAAATGTATGATTTCAATTTCTTTTTCAGATTAGGGGCATGGATTTTCCAGCTGTCTGGTTCCAACCAAGATTTCCCCTCCTCCCTCTGGGTTTCCAAGAGCCCCGCTTGTTAAGGGCAAATGTGACTGCTGAGCTGCTGACGTGATGTGCACTCAGTGAGGAGAGATGAGACGCACCGTCGTCTCTGAGCGCAGAGAGAAATCTGTCTTCTGGATGATGCATGGGAATTTGCCAGTGGGGGTAGGAGGCTCATGCTTACAGCAAGCAGAAGCTTGGCGGGCTTAGGTCCCCCGTGGGTGGCATGATGTGGCCATTTGATTGGCAGGTCATAGTCTGCAGAGGTTGGTTGGCACTCGCTGCTGTTCTTCATCACTGGAATTCATAGCATGTCCATGCAGCCACCTCTCCACTGAATTTATCCTGCCCCAGTTAAGGGCCACAGCATCTCCTCCAGGGCAGACCCTACCCCAGCCTCCTTCCAGGAAGGTGTCTGGGCCTGTGGAAGAGAAGGGTCTCCTGGGCCCTGACAGAACAGAAGCGGCTCAGGCCCGGGGGAGGCCCCTCGCTGCTCTGATCCCCTCTGGTCTCCCCCGATCTGCCCGTGGCTACTCCCTGAGGGCAGCAGCAGGTGAGGTCAGCGTCTGGATTCGGACGGTTTGCCAGGAGGCTCCATCAGGACCCTGACGGTCGTGCAGATGCTCACCTGGGGTTTGGCCCTGCAGCTCTCAGCGACAGAACAAATTGGTTCCATCCATGGGAAACCCCACCGGAAGTTCCTGCCAATCGTCAGGTACCTTCACTCTCTCACCTGGGGACGCCTTCCAGTTTAACCGGGGGTCCGAGCAGACTGAGTCGTGACACTCAGACCCCCGAGGAAATGAACCTGCATCTCCCCCGGGCACGATCTCAGAGGAAGCTCAGGACCGGCCGGAGGTGTAGGACCCCAGGACACTCCAAGGCAGGGACAGGGACTAAAGATGCCAGTTGAGCAGCTGCAAAACAGACAGATTAGAGGGAAAACTAATTATCCCGTTTCAGACACCAAAAACATTCATGATTTTGATTATTTCGTATTTTAAAATCCAAATGCCCAGATGCTGAGTGGTTGTTTTGCTTTTTACCTTGCATCTCGTTCTGTAAACGCAACCAGCAGGTGCCCGGGATGCGCTGCACACGTTTCAAGTTGGGGAAGTCGAGTGGCAGCCCCAGAATGAAAGGACGCCTGACTTCACGTTGGGGACGATTCCGCTGCGGGTGGCTGCCGCTCCCGAGGATCGTGGACAGCTCAGCGAGGAGGGCGGGAACGCGGCTGCGTGACTTTGAGGGGAAGAGAGAACAACGCAGAAAGAGCGAACACCTCAGTTCTCTTCCTACACCCTTGAAATATTTCAAATGTTTTCAAGAGAGAACGTGAGACTTAAAGGATTGAGAGGAGTGACTGCGGGGTGTTCTTGCGAGGTGCTCGGCTGAGGGCGGAAGCAGAGGTGGGGACTGCAGGCGTTTGGTGTGACCGATGTTACTGTCGCATGAGGGAGGCTGAACAAGCTTGTGAGAATGTGGCAGCGATGCAGCATGAAACCCGTGCAGGAGCGTGGAGAACGAGAGAGAGGAGGAGGCTCTAAAGCCCAGGCTGAGAAATTGGTCGTAAATGAGGAAGGACGAGTTAAGGTCCAATTACAATAAGAAAGTGGGTGTGGGTGCACTTGTCGATGCGGGCGGCTCCGGGAGGGGAGCACATGCAGAACTGTGCTTGTTGGGAGCCAGGAGAGTATCATGCGTCGATCACCTGTGTAGTCACACGGGGCCAGGTGCCCAGAAGGGACCTGCACCTTGTTTAATGCTCTGCCATCACTGTCTTGAGTCCTTGAGAATCAAGGATAAAAGTCATATCATCATGTCATCGGATCCTGAAAGAGCATTAGTCAATATTCAACATCCCTTTATGATTGGAAAAAAAACAAAAAACTCTCGACAAACTAGTTGTAGAAGGAACATAATTCAAAACGATAAAAGCCGAAGAGGACAAACTCACAGCTAAGGTCATACCGAATGGGAAAAATTGAAACTCTTTCATTTAATATCTGGAACATGACAAGGATGCCCATTTTCTCCGTTTTTATTCAACGTAGCACTGGAAGTCGTAGCCAGAGCAATTAGGAAAGAGAATGAAATAAAGGGCATCCAAATTGAAAAGGAGGAAGTTGAATTATCCTTGTACACAGACAACAAAGTATTATGTTTAGAAAAACCTGAAGACTCCACACACACAAAAACTGTTAGAACTGATAAGCAAATTCAGTTAAGTTGCAGGATACAAAATCAACATACGAAAGTAACGGATGCCGGCAAGGATGTGGACAAAGGACGCTGCTCGTGCACTGTTGGGTGTCAGTTAGCACAGCCACTAGGAGAGCAGTGCGGAGAGTCCCTACAGAACTAAAAATAGGGCTACCATAGGGTCCAGCAACCCTGCTGCTGGGTACATATCCAAAACAAAGGAAATCAGAATATTGGGGAGACGCCTGCACTCCCGTGTTTATTGCAGCGCTGTTCGCAATAGCCAAGATACGGAGTCACCTAGCTGTCCGTCCTGAGTGATGAACAGATGCAGAAAATGTCACGTGTAGACACACAGTGCAATATCATTCAGCCATACAAAGACTGCAACCCTGTCATTTGCAACAGCACGGATGGGACGGGGGGGGTGGGGGGGGCTGCTATGTCAGGTGAAATAAGCCAGGCACAGAAAGACGAATACTGCACAGCCTCACTCACATGTGGGAGCTAAAGCAGTGGCTCTCATGGACGTAGAGAGCTGGCAGTTGGTAGATTGGTAGTTCCAGGAGGCCGGGAAGAGCAGGAGGGAGAGGGGGGGTGAAGAGAGGTTGGTTCACGACAACAAAAGCACAGCTGGATAGAAGGAATAAGGTCTAGTGTACAGCAGGGTGACGACAGTTAACGGTAATGCATCGTATAGTTCAAAATAGCTGGAAGAGAAGAGTTGGAATGTCCCCAACATAAAGAAGAGATATGTGTTTGAGGTAGCGGACGACCCATGTACTCTGATTTGATCATTACACATTGTATGCAAGTGTCGAAATATCACGTGAACCCCATAAATATGTACAACTGTTATTTTATCAATAAAAATAAATACAATAGCTTCTAGAAGCGATAAAACAGTGCAAAATAAATCAGTCACTGTGGAAAACGAAAAGACAAAGTTTTGACCAGGTTGCGGATCCCGCCCAAGGCAGGGGAGGCAGCAGCCTCCAAGGCGACGTGATTCCCTCCCGCTGTGCTCAGCGCGGGGTCGGTGGGGCGAGGCCGGGTCGGTATGGTGAGAGGCCCGACTGTGCTTGCAAGAGGCGTGTGAGTGAAATCACTGAGGGCGCTGCAGCCGGGTGGTCCAGCGTTGAGCTTTGGTGTAGGCACAGGGGGTGGATGTGAACAGTGAAGGGGGCCCCGGGTGAACACAGAGCGAGGCCCTTGTGTGCTTCCCGAGGGCAGTGGCGCAGGCTTTCACCAAGTGCTTCTGCCACGAGCACGCTGGGACCCAGACATTCAAAACGCTTGGACTCATTCTTGTCCTCAGGGACAGCCAAGGTGGTGCGGGGGTCGGGTAAAGAGGGAGGCTGATGTGTGATTTGGTGCCCAACGCACGGTTCTGATGAGAACAGACAGCTTCACAGACGTTTATTCGTTTTAGTGATGTGCTTCTCCACTTTGCAGATCATGCTGTTTCCCCATATTGATGGCGACGCACATGAATAGTGATTCGTTATTTCTCAAAGCTGGCACCCTAGCTCCTGGGACCCTTGCAAGCCCTGGCAACTTCCATGAGGTTCTCTCTCTGCCTTCCATCCCACCCCTGCCCACCCACCACGATCCAGGGCTTTTGTCACCGTTGCCCTAGAAACCACGGCTTCTCGGGGACCTGTGGCCTGCTCCTTTCTAATGCCATACAATCCACGTGTGCTACCGTGGTGTTCCCAGTACTCTCTGCCAACCCGAATTTCACGTTTCTTTGATCCAGCCCACGGCTCTCGGCCTCCACACAAGCCTCTCCGCTGCCACCCACCTCATTCTGTATTCTTCCAGCCCGTCCACGAACATCTCTATCTCATTAATACTTGGAATCCCCTCCACACAGAAGCGTATGGAATGCATTCTGAGGACGCAGTTATTCGGTCTTAGAAATGCAGATGCCCTTTGGTCTGAGATCGAACTTCAGCCCAGGATATAAATCAATATACAACATCCCAGATTTGTTTGTTAATTTATTTGTTTATGTGCTACCTGAACATCTCTAGTAAATCATTAATTTATTTTTTAAAAAAGTAATTGGTTACTATGTCCCAATGTGTGAGAATATGAAGGATATTAGGACAAAAATACTGTCCTCAAGAAACCTACAGTCTAGACGTGCAACAGGCGATTGCAGTAGGCCGAGACTCGTTAGAACATCTGCATCACTTCCTGTCTGCATGTAAACTTTTCCATCACGAGAAAGGAGCACTTAGTAGTGACTCCATTTTTTCCAAGAGGTAAGCACACCTACATGTGGGTGTCTCTCCAGGACAAATATCCAACACTACTTATGCATAAATCAACTAAAAGAGCTTTGTTCCTGCCTTTAAGAAAAATAAAAATAAAAAAGTAATCTAAAAATCAATCCTATAATGTAAGAAAGACACTATCATATAATACAGTAGACAACATAGTTCAAGACTATTTTTAATTTCTTAAGAGGGGATTAGAGCTAAAATCGAGCACTTAAGCACTTCCCGGTGATTAAATTTTCTCCAGCAGGCCATGGTTCTCATTACTACTGTATGAGGTAGCCCATTCAGTGGCTGGACAGCTTTAACTATTAGAACATTCTTCTTCCCTGTAATGAAATGAAATCAATTCCCTATGACTTCTACCCACTAAAGCCAGTCCTGCCCTCTGTGGGTGCTCGAACATTCCAATCCATCTGCCACGGGGTGGCCTGTAAGAATTTCAGGGCACCTGCCGTTTCCCTACTCAGTCTTCCCTCGTTCAGACTCAACGTCCCAGCCATCACAGTCTTCCTCTGCATCCTGGTCATCAGTTCCCGGTCAGACAGGAACTTACTTCCGAACATGCTTACCCCTACCGTGTCCTAGCTGTCCTGGACTTTCCGTATCTGCTGCTCCGCCTCCCGCTCACTGATAGCGTGTACCAAGGTCAAGGCCGGCAAAGCCTTGACAACTCTCTCCCATATCCCGCCATTTAGCCATGTCTCTTCTCCTCTGTGTTCTTGCAGTCAGATATTTTCTAACACAAGGACACACTTGCACATGATTCTATTAAACTCCTGTTTTTAGATTTAGCACCATTTTCCAAATTTTTTAGCTATTTGGAAATCCTGACTCGACGATCCATATAGTCACGTAGGAGTCCCGGGAACTGCACTGTTTGATAAGCTCATCTTCTAAATCTTCATCTGAATAACTGGACGCTTGACTCAGACAGGAATTGTATCAGAAGTCCCTCTCAACACGTTTAAGGCCCAGAGGAGCAATACTTGAGTATCTCACCTCTTCTTCTACTGTCATCAGAGCTCTCATCCGTGGGCTCATCTTCTTCACTCCCTACCCCCGTGCCGTTCCCACCGCCTGCCTCCGTACCCCACACGCTCCGCCAAGATGGTTCCTCTGCTCTCAGTGAGACTCAGATTGCACCAGCGTGAATTAGAATGAGGGCAGCTGTGGAGCTGGAAATATCCTGGTTCCAATTCCAGCTCTGCAACTTATTTGCCGGTGACCCACCTAACTCACCCAGTCTGTTTCCCCATCTGAAAAGTGAGGTGATGCCTATCGTGGAGGATCATTGCTGGGCAGGAGAAAATCTGTATAAAGGCCCCAAGGCACAGGTAGCTACTGAATGTAAATGGTGACGGTGACGTGGTAACAGCAGTAGCCGTACTTATTTTATGAAAGTCGTGTTCCAAAGGACCAACCTGTGTTGGTTCTGTAGTCTCCTAAGCCATCTACACACTGTCCACATCCACGGTTTGTGCAGCTTTATTTCCTGTCTGGCACCAGGTCCAGAGCATGAGCTGGAACTGCCACTTCACCTATGTTGTCCCTAATATGTTAGTTACTTCGTGACTTCACGTCCTACATGAGTGTGAATTAGTCAAAGGAAGCAAATCCTCTACTTGCTTCCTAAGCAGCTGCTACAGCACTGGGCACGTATATAGTGCACAATAAGTATTGCTTAAATTAAAAATAAGAAACTCAAGTAGAAGAACATTTTTAGAACCCGGAAGTCATCACTCTGTAATACTAAAGAAAGTCACTAGGGCATCATATTCTCCAGGCAGGTCCGATGTCCCATAGGTCTGAGTGTGTGTCCCTAGCCCTTGTCACAGTGTCTTCCGTATGGCAGGCACGTACACCTACAAACAACAGTTGTTAAAAATAATAATGGAATAATGATGTCCAGGGGAAAAGTAATTTTTAACAAGGGAATTTATATATTTTTTAGCATATTGACAGAATAACATTTCCCACGATTCAACTATAATAGCAATGCCAGGGGTAATATCAGCACACAGAATATCCGTTGTACTTCACAGTTTGCTCTCACAGGCCCCGCTCCTTTGATCCAGGCTGTACCTAAGGGAGCAGCGTTGTTATTCCATCACGCAGGTGAGGAGCAGACGCTCAGGGCCCAGGAAGGACTCACCATGGCCTTATTATTTTTTTTTATTTTATTTTTTTTAGAAAGTGAGTTTCCTCCCCTGGTTAGCCTGTTATGCTTCCTTCTTCACCTATTGGGAGCATTTTGAGTCAGTCATAGAAGGAGGGCAGTTCTGAACGGCAAAGGGAGATTTGGCCAAATCTGAAGGAATCAATCAGAAATGCACAACCCCAACTTGGATAAGGGTTTGGGAAATTATTATTCCCTATACTCCAATAAAATGAACATAGGCCTGCTGGGCTCGGTGGCTCACGCCTGTAATCCTAGCACTCTGGGAGGCCGAGGTGGGTGGATTGCTCGAGGTCAGGAGTTCGAAACCAGCCTGAGCAAGAGTGAGACCCCTGTCTCTACTATAAATAGAAAGAAATTAGCTGGACAACTAAAAATATATATAGTAAAAATTAGCCGGGCATGGTGGCGCATGCCTGTAGTCCCAGCTACTCGGGAGGCTGAGGCAGGAGGATCGCTTGAGCCCAGGACTTGGAGGTTGCTGTGAGCAAGGCTGAAGTCACAGCACTCTAGCCCGGGCAACAGAGTGACACTCTGTCTCAAAAAAAAAAATTGAACATAGACCTGATCCCTGATCCGTGGACGATGTGCAGCTTCCAGGATGGAAAAGATGTGGAATTTCTGAGAAAAGTGATGTTGGCAGCGAGCTCGGGACTCTCACACACCTGGGATGGTTCCGGGAGACCAGAAAGGCCCAGAGCTGCCTGAGGTGAGAGAGCTGGAGAAGAGGCCCGATTCTCTGCAGAGAAATGAAGAGAAAGAGAAAAACTTGAAAGAGAGAAGAGTCGAGAGGGGAAGAAGGGGGCTGTGGACCTCCGGGTCCCGGGAGCAGAGCATCAGTGCAGACCCGGGTCAGACACGGCTCCAGGGAGCAGTTTCTCCAAGCGCGTCTTTCTTTGATGTGATGGATTGCGAGAAAGGAGAGAAAGATGATTTAACCAAGAATTTTTAGAGGCAGAAAAACGAGAATATCCGACCATTCGGTTTGTTTTCTGGCCTGGGGAAAAAAATAATGTTCTTGCGAGTTAAAATGTAGGCGAATCTCTCTCTGGACGCCAGTGCAGGCAAGGAAATAACAGAAAAAGCTTCGAGGCTTAAAAACCAGACTTTATGGAAAACCTGGAGAGTGTATAAATCAAATGTGATATTTTTTTTTCGCCCATATCTCCTTAATTTTAGGAGACTCCGGCAAAATGCCTTCATTTCTCAAGAATCAAACACATGAAATGGGCTATTCATGGGTGCCGTGGGAACATCTTACGATTTTAAGTTCTTCCAACTTGCAACCAAATACAAAACAGCTTGTCACTGACTTGTTTTTTTTGTTTTTTTTTTTTTTCACCTCTTAAATTGTATCCATCCCTACCATTTGATTTTTTTTTTCTTCAACAAAGTCTGTTCAACAATTCATCTGTAGCTGGCGGCACACAAACCGTCGCACCTGTAAGTTGGGCTGTAGCGAGGGTGTCTGGTCCGTGTTTAGGGAACCACCGCCCACCACTGGATTGGCTGGGGGACAGCCCGTCCCCTCAGCCAGACAGTCCCCTGCGTGATAAAGACAGGACGGTCTCAAAGTGTAAAGGTGAGGGTTAGAAGGAGAATTGAGCTCCTGACCCCTTCAGCACTTCAAGTAATCCCACGGCCTTTGAGGGGCCTTCAGACAGCTTGGGGAGGGGCCGGACTCCAGGCTGAGCTAGAGCAGCCCGCTCGCGGCCAAGCCCGTCTGCCGCGCGCCGCGCCCCGCGGTCAGTCCCGGGAAGCTGGGGCTCTGGGGTCACGGGGACCGAGCGGTGTTTTCTGCCCTCTGGACTGGAGAGTGAGTTCAAACGCAATTCACAAACACCTGTTGAAGGCGTAGTACGTACAAGGAAAGAAGCAAGGGTCTTTAGAAGACAAGAAAAAGAGGACAGAGCAGTTCTCATCTTGGGGGCACAAACGGACCCGTGAGCCAGAGACTAGAATGATAATCGAAGTATCGCGGGGAGATTTGACAAGACATCTCATGGCTGTAACATTTTCAAAAAAATAAGCTCTGCAAAGGACAGATACTGTATGATTTCACTTATATGAGGCATCTAAAATAGTCAAGATCACAAAAGCAGAGAGTGGAACGGTGGCTGCCAAGGGCTGGGGCCAGGGGGCATGGGGCATTGTGCAAACGTTCTGTTATGTGAGAAGAATAAGTTCTAGAGATCCGCCGTACAACACAGCATCTGTAATTAGCAATACAGGATTGCAGACTTTAAAATGTGAAAAGGATAGATCTTGGGTTAGCTGTTCTTAAATTTTTAAAAATTTAAAAACTAAAACACAAAAAGAGCACAAGGAAATTTTTGGAGGTGATGAGTATGTTTAGTGTCTTGGGTGTGGCGATGGAGTCACAGGAGTATACACAGGTCCAAACTCATCGGGACATGCACGTTCAATGTGTGAAAATTTTGGATATCAATGATAACCCAATAACACAAATAGGTAAACGTTACATATCTTAGGGGATATAACAAGGGCAGTTTACATCTTAGAATTCCTTTCAGAAGAAAATATTCACTTAAGTCTTTTGCACATGAAAAATTTTCTCCAGAAAGCAGTGAAAGTAGGAAAATATCGAGACAGAGATAAAAAAAAAAAAGAGATGGGAAGACCCTGATCTCTCTGCATTTTGAAAATATAGTTCTTATTTCATAAAATCCAGAGAGACAATCAAAACTAAGGAAATTCTGTATATTATTGATACATTTTTGCAAGACTGGAATATTTCATACTTCTTCTGCACACTGCCCTAGTAACAGATTCTGAATTCACTCTTTCTCATCACAGAAAAGCAGCTCATCGCATTAGCCCCCACAAATAGGTAGTTTAGGAAAAAAAGGAAAATTCCCTAGAAGATAGGTTTCCTGGTCAGGCAGAATAATGATAAATAAAAGCGACACTTTAAAATTAGAAGCTCAGATCAAAAAGGCTCAGAGAATAATTCGCCACGTGGCCTGCAAACTTGCTGATCTGCAAACACAGGTTGAGCGTCCCTCATCAGCAAATCCCAGATCCGAAACTTCTCAAGCACCAACATGATGTTCAAAAGTCGTGCTCAAAGGATCATTTTGGATTTTGGATTTTTGGATTATGGATGCTCTACTGGTAAGTATAATGCAAATATTCCAAAATTCAACAAAATCTGAAACATTTCTGGTCCCAAGCATTTCAGGTAAGGGATATTCCACCTGCAAAAGAAATTTGCTTCCCTGTGGTTGCCGTCCAGTGTAAATAAGCATGCAGGATTTCATCTGGAAAAGGAAGTAACTTACATATCTAAATGAGATCCCTGTCCACAAACTTGGTAACATAAACGATAACAGAGAGTGATGTTCTGGAGTGTTGCCATGAGCAGACAACTATGGAAAACTCACCAAGACTCCTCAGAGTCAGGACTTTTCAGCAATGAGATGCTTTCCGAGACGAGACGGGGCTGGAAGTCCCTGCTGGCCCGGAAGCGCGTTCCGTACTCAGATTCCGGACGGGCTGACCTGCCGGAGCCCAGGTCTGCGCGCACTCCGCTCTCCAAGCTGAAGCAAAGCAGATCTTGCGGGCTGTCTTTCCCAGGAGGACCGCCCACGGCTGGGGGCACAGGCAGCACCTCTCTGCTCACCTGCTCCAAGCCCCACTCTCGCCTCTCCCCGGGCCACCTCCACAGCCCGCTACCCGGGCTCCGCAATCTGCAGCCTCTCGGCCTCCTCCCCAACAGAGAAGCCACAGCAGCCGTCTGGGGCATTGGTCAACCTCCGCCTCCTCTCTCCTACAGTTCCTGTCCCTTGTCAGGGGCACTCAGAGACCCCCGGGCCTCCACTCCTACACTGCCCCTGCTCCTCTGAGCCACAGCCTTGCTCTTCCGTTGCTGCGCTGTGCTGCGGCCACGCCTGCCCCTTTGGGCCGCCTGGGAGTCTCTCGCCCCTTCCCTCTCCCCTCTGCGTCCAAGTCCATGGACCCTGGGAGAGGCCCCAGTGCGGTCCCATTTAGGACAGCCGCTACCCCTTCCCACCCACCGCCTCATCCCCTGCTTGCATTTACCACCGTGCGGTAAACTGCTTTTTCATTTGCTGACTATCCTCTCCCCCGGTCTAAGCTCCATGCAGGCAGGGATTTTGTTTTCTGTTTTGTTTGGGGTTCTCTGGTGCCTGGAATAGCAGGGCTCCATAAACCTCTGGTGAGTGAAAGAATCTCTCTTCATTCCCGAAGAAAGTGACCAATTTCCAATACTCCATAGAAGGGTACACTTGAGTTCTACTTACAGGCATAACCGATATCTTTCAATCCTTCCATTACAACTTCTTTTGTATCCTAAACTGTGCCAACTCGTGCTCCACCATGGGAGAAAGCCACGATCTCAGAATAGAAAAAAAAAATTAAGATAAAAGTTCCTTTTTTCCGAATGTCTCCAAGGGCTCTTCCAGTTTTGTTTTGTCTTTTTCCCCATACATTTGGCAAAAACAAGCAGGAAGCTGTGTGTTCACTCGTTCTATGCTGCCCAGAGGTGCCCAGCTGAGAGGGAAGAAGGAACGAATCCCAAGAAGAGGAGACTAGGACACAGACACGCGGGGGGGGGGGGGCGTGGAGACCGAGGAGGGGAGGAGGCGGCCGTCTGCCGGCCGAGGAGAGAGGTGTCAGAAGAAACCAACCCCACTGACACCGGGATCTCAGACTTGATTGTGAAAGAATAAATTTCTGTAGTTCAAGCCACCCCTTCCGTGGTACTTTGTTATGGCAGCCTTAGCAGATTAATATGCTAGGAACCACGGTTATCTCCCCGTTTGCAGATGGTGAGCCCGAGATTAAGACCAAACAGGGAAGAGGCTGCGGAGGCTGGGCGTGGACCTAGGACCAGGGGTCAAAACCCTCTCTCCTTCCTGCTCCTTAGTGCTGCTCTTTTGTTCTTCATTCCAGCCCAGGGATTGACCAGCACCCTCCGCGCACATCCGAACACACATGTCCCGTCCCTGGCACCCCAGAAGCCACATTCTTATGGGGGAGAGAAACACACAAAGACAGCTCCAGTTGCAGGTGGAGCCACGCCACAGTGGTGGCAGTGAGAAGGGCTTTTGCAGTGAGCAGTCACCTCAAGGGCAGAAGGTCCGGCAAAGCAGCCCGGCAGAGGTGAGGGTCCTGGCAGAGCGAGCGTCGGGGAGGAAAGCAGGTCGGATCACGGCACTGCAGGGGGAGAAGCGGGGACTGAAGTTGCTCTGCATCAGGGCCATGCGGGATCAACTTGGAAGGGGCACACTGACCATGCAGATGGCCCCGTGTTGGGGCGAGGGCCAGGTGAGCGGACAGGTGCAGAGAGCTTGGCCAGTGCCTGGTAAACGGTGAAAGATGCGCAGGAGCTCACTGTCACTGGTGCTGTTGCCATGAACCAAAGAAGGGGAAGAAAAGAACCGTGGAAGATAACCTCGTGAGGGATACGGAGAAGAGGTGTTTTCAAAAGATAAAAGATGCAAAATAGCATGAACGCCAGGGAGGTAGGTGGGAGCCTCCACAAGGGGCCACCGGGCAGCTAAGAGCTAGCGTGAGCAGGACAGAGGGGCTTTGGGGAGAGGAGGAACTGGATTACAAAGAACCCAGAAGGACCTAGAACCTAGCATATGAAGAGCTAGGGCAGCTTTTAACGTTTTCTGAACAAAACAGGGACGAAAACAAACAAAAAAAGCATCTCAAGAAAATTTAGTTTAATTTTGACACAGCTAAATCAAGGGCAGGGTACAGAATCCTGAAAGCAAAGAGACCATTAAAGAGACATTTTTTTTCAATGTCCTAGCTGGAGGGGAAGTGGGTAGCCGGGTTGGGGCTTTAATCCGGTGACCATGGTGAAGATACAACCACCCCTACTTTCTCTCCCACACTCATCTTCAAACTAAGACCTTACATTTTTCACTCCAGGGGTTAGAGGAAAACAAAAATTGAGAAAAGTTTGATAATGTAATTCTTATTAAAAATAATAGTATTAATAATAAAAATAAAGGAAAAAGAAAAAAAAGTCTGTCAAAGCTCTTCCGCCCACCAGGGGGCGCGCGGGGATGTGGGAGCAGAGCCGGCCAGGCCGGGTGTTGGGGACGCCCGAGTCATGTTTGACGGCGGTGCCCGGGTCAGGTACAGAGAGGAGACAGCCTCTGAGAGTCGCCTGTGCTCTGTGACATGCAAACGACCTTAAGATCACGGAAGCCATTGAGCTTTCATCAAACCTAAGCACTTTCAGACTCGGTAGTGACAGTTCAGGATTGGGACTTTATTTTGTTTTTTAGAGTGGAGTGACAGGGTGCAGGTGAAGCCGGACCGCCCCGTCGTCCTAAAACTGGAGGATGGGACTCTTTCCATCCAGCGAGTGGTTGATTCCCCTACGAGCTCCTTGTTATACAAGGCAGGGCCCAACCTCCGCTTCCCGGCATGGCACGGCCCGCTAGGAGGAGGCCAGGTGACCCAAGATTAAAAATAGGATGTTGCTGCAGAGTCCTGGGACCCGGCTGGCAAATGACACAGGAACCTTGGCAGCGCCTGGATGCGGGCCGAGCGGCCGTCCTCGCCCTCGGCCGCCCCAGGGCAGGGACAGGAATGAGGCCCGCAGGATTCCTGCCAGGAAAGGGCTGGGAGGCCGGGGGAAGGGTGGAGAAATGGTTTTCCTGTGAGTCAAGGGACAACAGCTGTCACCGAGAAGGAGAGAAGAGGTGGAGAACTGGATCCAACCTTTCACTCGAGCAGCGGCGGCAGCTGAGTCAAAACAAGCAGTCAGAAACATGAGGCCTTAAAAAATACAGCAGTTCAGGCGACATCAAAGCGGCGATTAGCACCGCTTCCTGGCGGTCCCTTTCTGTTTATTCATGGCACGTCACACGTTTTCATGCTATTTCATGAGGTGTTTCTGCAGCCGCAGTTCCATAGTTGGGTGGCAAAGTGCCTGAGAAGTGCCACAGTTATTGGGCAACTCAGCCCCAGCTGTACTTGAAGCCAATGACAACCGCAGTAACACGCTCCCAGAAAAGAGAAGCAAAAGAGAAAGTGCTGCAAATGCATCCTCCCGCAGCACGCAGGAGCCTCCCCTCCCGCAGAAAGAGAGGTGCCCTGCCCCAGACAAGGAAGGTGGCCGCACGCACGCACGCCCCTTCTCCCATGGCTATCGGCAGAGGAGAGGGGTCAATTTGAAGCTCTTCACTGAGAGCCTTCTTTGCTTGTGCTGCACGGAGCCCACCGGTTTGCTAGTGGGGATTATTCATAAAGTCTGGAGTTCACGGCCAGTCCCCCAAACCGGCTTCATTTTAAACGTATTTGGGTCCCTGTCAACATCAGAGATGGGAGTCGAAAGAAGCAGAAAAGTCACTGGCACATGTCTTGTTCTTCCTGGCGAGTTTCTTTGTTTTAGAGAAGGTAAGGGGAATGGCAAGGCAAGGCCTTCCAGAAACAAGTGGAACACCCCGTCTCGTAAGCACCGGACAAGGTGCGTTTCCCCTGCAGACGAATCGAGTAACGAAGTCCTCCAAGGCTGACTTCTCTTTACATTAATCTCCCCGAAAATTAGTTTGCATCATGGGACAGTGTGTGACCTCAGCATTCAGAGATGAAGCGGGTGGGACCCAGGAAGAGCGGTGAGGTCGGTACAGGCGAAGGGAACGCATGACCGTCACCGGGACCCTGGACCGAGTGACTCAGGAAAGCTGCTGAAGCTTCTGCACTCTGTCCCCTGGGACTGCAGGCTCCAAGAGGCTCGCTTCAGGTGGGTGAGCTGAATATTCAGCATGTCATCGCAAGCACCCAATTCAGTGTCACAGTTTCTATTTAAGGCATTGACTCCCCATCCCTCCGCCATCATATTTAATTTTTACACAGCGTTGGAGATTGACGAGCTTCAGAAACCATCACTGTATGTTTTTTCCACCCGAGTATTCATAGCCGGTTTCCTTACTTTCAGATCTGAGCCCACCGCCCGGTGGGCCCGTCCCTGGGTTGGGGGATCTTTAGGACCCACAAAAGTTTCCAAGACCACGGCCAACATTCTCGGGTGGACACCTGTCCCCTAGGAACTGGGCTTGAGCCTGAAAGGCATCTCACACGGGCCACTTAAAAGCCATCCTAAAATAACTTGGGTCAGAATTTAATCAGCAGTCCACAAATAAAGCGCGTCCCATGACACCACTCTGAAGACATCCGGTTCTCTGAAGCCTCTGGTTTCCAGCCGTTGCATCAGCCACGGATGCACCCTGTGATGTGGTGTGTGGCGAGTCGGCTCCCTGCCAGACCGTGCCCCCTTTCCCTAAATTTCTAAAATCAAATTAGTCTGACTTCGGTGACCTCTAGAAGCATGAGTGTGCCGGAGCGAAGGCTCCCAGAGGTGCGCGTGTTGGGTGCTCTCTTAATTCTAATAACGACGGCTCATATTTATCGAATGTCAGGTACCCTTCTAGGCAGCTCCAGGTGTTATCTCAGAAGATTCTCACAGGAACTCTCAGGTAGGTGCGCTTTGCAGATGAGGAACAGATGCTCAGCGACTTGCTGAAGCCCATGGGGAGAGCAGACCGCAGCTCCAGGCCCAGGCCCAGGCCCACACAGACCAACCGGGTGGGCGACAACTCAAACCCTGACCCAACCGGTGTGCTCCTAGCTCACCTAACTCAAGGAAGATTCCAGAAGTCAGGTCTTAAGAGTGTGAGAACATCAATAATTTTCTTTGATCAAAAATAAATAAACGAATGAAAAAAATTCAAGAGAAAAAAAAGTAAAATTAAGAATTCCCTAATTTTCAGCAAAAAATAAGGTAGCTCAGAAACCCCAGTATTCTTTGCTCAGCGTTGGGACTGACGCTGTTGTTTTAGTTTACTTCACTGGAGGCGGTGGTGTTTCTTGTGGCTGTTTGAGGACGATGTGGATTGAAATTTGTTGCAACAGGGTTTGGAGCATCAAGGTAAGATTAACCCCAAATGTCAAAGACCAGAGCTGGGGAGCCCTCGAGTGCTGGCGCCAGCCCTGGCACAAGAGATGTCCTTTCCCTGAGGCTTCCAGACACCTGGGTCAAGCCAGAACCCACGACTGCGGTCTCCGCAGCCAGGGACCCCCGGGGCCAGGTCCTCGGGAGGGAGTGGACTTGAAGGCAGAGGAGAGCAAGACCCTGGTGGGCTGCGTCTTTGGGACAGAAGACGACGCTGGTGCCTAACAGGCCATCCCCAGGGCCGCTGGGACCCGAAGAGACTGCAGGAAAGAGGTTTGTCCTCAGGCACACCGAGGAGTTAGGAAGCAGAATTCTGGGTGGGGTCCCACGGCCACTAGGGGGAGCCAGGGGCGTGGGCAGCCACAGGTTCTCAGGGCTCCTTCCTGACCTGTGGCCGCAGGGCAGGGCAGCCACACAGAGCCACACCTGGTCATGCTCCGAGCCGCGCCCCCGGCTGGCTGCCAGGCCTCCAGGCCCCTGCTCACGAAGGCGGAGGTGCCTTTAGGGAACAGACCAAGGCAGTGGTCACAGAGCAGTTAGTGACCTTGGGCTCAATAATGTATCCACCACTGGGCCGCTTGCAAATGACAAATTCCGAATTTCTGGGCTTCTCCAGGCAAGAGCAGGCAGCACTCAATGCAGACGACCTTTTAACGATGCGCGTTCACATTTGCAGTGCCTCTGGTCGGAGCAGCAGGCAGGAGTCACCACGCCACAGAACGTTGGCCCGGGAAAGGGCCAAGAGGTCACACAGCGCAGCTCCTGGGCCCCTGCCCCCCTCACACCTGTAAGAGGAGAGAGTGCTGGCGTGATTTCGGAAGCCTTAATCATGCCCTATAGCCGTCTCTCCTAAAGCTGCATGTAAACTCAAAATCATATTGACAGTATCGACTCATTATGGCCCCAAATGAGTTACTCCGCTGCTTCCCAGAGTGACAGAGCCCTCCCTCCCCGATCTGAGAAAGACACCAATACTTTGTGTCCTTGACAGACAGCATCCTTTGCCAGAGCCGGCAGATCCTCCCCTACCAGATTGAAAGGAGCAAGAGAGCTGGAGCCCCAGATAGTAACCTTGGGCGGTGGGGCGGGGGGGGGGAGTCCTGCTCTTTCTTGGGATTTTCATAAGGACCCTCCCATGCCACTTGGGATGCAAAAAAAAATCCATGACCAGTCCTGTTATAATAGGCATCCGTGGCATGCACAGATTAGACGAAGCACACAACAGAAAAACAAGCCGCTTGTCCATCCCTTCCCCTCCCTCTGTAGGAATTTGGCTTGAGATGAAGGTTTGATCTTTTAGCAATAACATTCTCTGAGTCCAACTGAGCGCAGCAAAGGGAAATAAACACGTCTGCTTCTGAGCGGGGCTTTGCCGTGGGTTGACGCGGCCCCTGACAGAGGATTAACCTCTTGCTGCCTCAGGCCCTACTCTGCAAAAGGAGACCCACGTTTGCAACCCAAACAACTTCAATACACAGCACGTAACGGCCGCAGAGAGTAGTGCAATGAGGTGACCGTTTTCCCAAGGTTACCCTCTTTCACAATCGGAGCTATTTCGGTCCCGAGCATGCTTGTAACCTTCCCAGGTCCGTGGAAATCAAGTATCCTTTAGAGAGGAGAAAGAATGATGTGGGCACAGAAGAAACCCATCTCAAAGACCACCCCTGCGGGTGCCTTGGCAAGCCTAAGGGGGCGGATATTTTGAGTAGTCCTTTAGGATTAGTCCTGGTTTCTGGCTTTGGGCTAATAATATACCTGTGCCTAGCCCAATAGCTAAATTATCGTCTTTATCCCACTCAGAGTCACTTTTGTTGCCTGTGACTCCATTTTTTTCCCAGCAGAAATAATTTGGGATTGAGTTTCCCCCAAACTGGCCGTGAACTACATGCTACCCTAAAAGTGACTGAGAAGGGAGGGAAGCGAAGAACTATTCACCTGCTGAATGACATCTCCCCCCTTCACTGTTTGAGAAGGTTTGGCTAAAACTTCCCAGGACAGGGGCTCTTAAGTCCTAGGGGAATCAATGCCTGGAGAGAGGAATTTCCAGAATTCCTATGAAATCCATAAACTCCAGAAATAACCCGTATTTACTTAGAATCAAGAGTCTCTTTCCAGTTGGAAGAAAACTTACTGGATATTAGGTGGGATAAAGGGAGCCGCTGTAAAAAGTAAGGAAATCCCCCGATCTCACCAGCTTCCTGCTGGCGTATGTAGCAGTTCAGTCCGGCGCATGTGCTCTTGGCCTGCGGGCAACGTCCAGGGCCTGAGCCTCCTTCCCTCCTGTGACTGCATCCTCCACGGAGGGCCTCAAGTCCTCAGCATCCAACTGCAGACGGGGGAAGCAAGGGTGACTGTGACCCACTGGCTCCCCAACCACCGTGACACAGAAACGACATCATATTCTAATGGTCAGAACAGGTGACGAGCCCCCCACTGTGTGCCATTCTCCCAGTGACAACGTTTGAACGTATAACACGTCATCATGCTACTTCTACCAGTCGATCTTAGTCCTGCCCTTCTACAATCATACGAAGTCCACTTCAGCTTCCCCTTAACGGGCCTCCAGAGATAGCGGATCCACCAGGTCTCCCATTGAGTGATTAATTTTCTAAGCAGCCCCAGCTCCTTATTGTTTATCATTCCACTTATTGTACTATGGGGATACTCACGTGACTACTCTTGGCCTTCTCGAAATGTTTAGCTAAGAGTGAAAACAGTTCACCAGGTGAGCAGAATCAAGTAGAGGGCAACTTTGGGAGAGAGACCCAGTACACCTTGTTCTGAAAGCTGCTCATATGGAAACCGTTCTCTGGGTTCCCTTCCTACCTTCCTCCCAGCTGGCTGGCTGGAAGGAGAATGACGGTGGCCCTGGACCCCTGGGTACGTGTCTTCAGGGAACAGGAGCCCGGCTGCTTCCCACCATCTCTTCCACAGTGCATGGGCACGAGAGATAGCTCAGCGTGGACGCTCGCTTCAGATCAATGCTTTTTAAAGCTAAAAAAGAAAAAAATAATGGCTGAAGTAAAACGATGATAAAGAAAGCTCAAGACAACGCTGCCTTTGATGTGGGCCTCACATCACACGAGCCGCGCTTTAGAACAGTCCTGGAGGTAAGCATCAATTAGACGCAGGATCTTTTTATTTTTTAAAAAAATTAATAAAGTTTAGATTAAATATTAAAGAGAGAAGCTATAGTCCATTCCTCCTGGATGAAGGCTGAGAAAAATGAGGGTTGTTACTCTTCCTCCCTGAAGGCTGGCGTGGGTAAAGGAATCTCCATAAAAATATTTCCAAATTTTTAAAAAAAATATTTTAAAATTAATTTTTACAAGTAGAAAGTGCATTGGGT